>SJXQ01005404.1:7157-130382 GCA_006408695.1 Aepyceros melampus | reverse complement strand
GCCATGGGTGTACATGTGTTCCCCATCCTGAACCCCCCTCCCCCCTCCCTTCCCATCCCATCCCTCTGGGTCATCCCAGTGCACCAGCCCCAAGCACCCTGTCTCATGCATCAAACCTGGACTGGGTGTTTTCCTATAAGTAATGTATTTTAGTTTTATAGGGAAGTACAGTACCCACACTTGTTAAACAAACACCAACAAAAGCACTGGCTGAAGAGTCTTTCAAAGCTTGCTCGACTTGTCTCCTGAGTTTTCTGTCTTTCCCTCCTCACTGGCTGTTTTCCTTTCAAACCTTAAAGTCAAACAGTCAAGCAAAAAGGACTTTAAGCCTCTTGACCCTCTAACCTTCTGTGCCTCTATAACTTGCTATGGACCCAGAGCCTTGTCAGGAGAACTTTTCTGTGATATGTCTTAACCTCTTTGATTTTTTTTTAGGTCCTGGCTTTTGTAAAGTAGATTTTCTTGCTATGTGGAAATTCCTCCCCTGTTGCAATGTCTGCGATCCCTGTTTTTTCTCTTCATGACTAAGCCAAAGGCTGTGTGAACAGAGGCCACACACTCAGGCACCCATGAGCTGTACAGCCTTACCCTGTCAGCACTGGGATCTTGGTCAGTGCCCTTACTTAAAAGTGAAAATACAGACTTGTGCAAAGGTTAAGAGATCTCTTTAAAGTTATCTGAAAGTTAATGTCATGACCATATTTAGAACCAGCCTCCTAATCCTTCATCTCACAGTGTTGGAGAGTAGAATTTTAAAATTGCTTAATGAGCTTCTGAAGTGGGAGAGCAGTATTTTCTGAAATAGACTGTGATTAGTGCTTATAGCAGTTTCTCCATTCAGATGGCCAGAAGTGAGTCCAGATGTGAGCTGTCATAACTAATTATCACTTGAGGTTTTTTGCAGTGTTCTCTTTGATGGCTGTTTATTTCCAAGTAATAACTATACTTGAGTTTTTAAGTCAAGCCCTTTAGATAAGTTATAATCTGTTCTAATTGTGAAACATGTGGCTGTATTAAGTAGAATAGTAAATGAAAAGATACTTTATAGGGTAGGTGGCAGTTCAGGTCAAGAAATGAGACCTGGGGAGCCTCAGGAGCCTTGGACAAGGGTTCATTCATCCTTGGCCACTAACTGATTGTGTCACCTTGGACAGGTCACATCCCATTCAGAACAAACAGCAACAAATAAGTCCACGTGATACTTCTTACCCATCTCTGAACTTTTGAGGGCAAGAGTCTTGTCTTTTCCACCTTGCGTTCCTAGTATCCCAGCACACGTGGTAACTGACCTCTCTGTTAAATGAATAATTTTTTTCTGTGTCTTTAGGTTTTCCTTTCTGTAACATGTGAAAAACAGTTCCTCCCTGGTACTGACTCCAAGCTCACACTGCTTACCACACAACAGGCCAGTTAATTGACAGACAAGGTGTTAGGGCAAGGAGTAGCTACTTTATTTAGAAAGCCAGCAGACCTAGAAGAGGGTGGGCCATCTTTGTCCCAAAGAACCATCAGCCAAGTTAGAATTCAGGTTCTTTTACTCTAAAAGGGAAGGAGGTGTGGCGGATTGCTGCAAATGTCTTGGCACTGCAATCCTTCGTTCTTGGCAGCTGTCCCTCTAGGTCCAGTCCCAGTGTTCCTATAAGCCTCCACAAGACAATTATAATTTTCTGTTCTAGAGCTATTTATCTCTATATGAATGGGAAAGTGTTATACCTTTAAAGGTCAGAGTCTTGAGAATCAACTATGATGTATATTTCAGTGTATAAGCAACATTCCTTTATGGAGGTGCCGCACCAGCATGACTAAGCACGGGCCACAGAGCACAAAGGTTAGAGCTAAAGGAACAGATTCAATGTGGAGTCAAGTTTGTTCTCTTTTGTAGAAGAATAAATGTGATAACAGATATAAAAAGTGCTTTGGAAAGTACTTTTGGAAAGTACCATCGGCATAAAGGTATTATTCCTTTAAGCTGTGAGTGCAGGGCAGTGAATTAACTGAGGAGGAAACATTGAGTATCTCTTGAATGTAACGAATTGAAAAACTCTTTTTCCCTTCAAGGACTTTATCTTTGGATAGGAAACAGCATCAATAAGGTGGTTTTGTTGACTTTCCTCTCTGAGTGTGGATCATTTAAAAGATAAAAAATGAGAAAACATTCCAGGAGGTTTGTTCTTAGTACTCCTGAGAGTTTGCTCAGTTTTGCTTTTTATGTAGTTGTGTTATGTTGGAAATCCTGATTGAAACAACATTTTCATTATTTAGCTATTTTATGATTATTTAAAGCATTTTTTTTCCTGTCAGCTTCCCCCGCCCGCCCTGTGTGATTTGTTGTGTAATAGAGATAGAACTTCTGTAATCTTTCTGGAAAGATAACTTTTTGTTATCAACATTAAAGAATCCTTAGTTTATTAGAAGAGTTTTTACAGGTTATTTCTTGAAAGTCCAAACTGTCTCCTTAGAATCAGAAATATAGAGAAATGATCTCATTGGAGCTTTCTCAGGGGATAGGATTTGGTAAGCGAGAACATCAAAAGGTTCATGCAAAGATATGCTTTTTCTTGCCACTTTGATTTGTCCTACAAATTATCTGCTCCTAAAAGATTAATGGAGAGCAAGAAAAATTAAGATTACTAATTAGTAAAACAAATGAAAGTTGCTCTGTGATACATATTTACCCAAATGTGTGATTTATTACAGATGTAGACTAGGACCTATAATGAGTCAGTGCTTTTGTTTCTTTAGATGGGTAGCCTATGAAAATCCTGACTTCACAGGTGAACAGTACATCCTGGATAAAGGTTTCTATACCAGCTTTGAGGACTGGGGAGGCAAAAACTGTAAGATCTCCTCTGTTCAACCCATATGTTTGGTAAGGAGTTATATTTTTCTATGAGAACATTTGCCTGAATTTTAGATTCCATTAATGTGTGCTTCTGGTTCATGAAACATTTTATTATAGAAACTCTCCTGAGATTATTTTTAATGGTAATTGTTAATGATCTAGAGAAAAAACTTTCAAGATGTCTACCCTACTCATTTCCTTTTCTCTTCCTTTAAAAATTCTCAGGATTCTTTCACTGGCCCGAGGAGACGAAATCAGGTAACTTAACAAGTTCTCTATTTTTCATAATTAGAAACCTGCCATTGAAAAGCTGAATTTATGTGTAAAACATAATACATTTAGGGACATATTGTTAGTTTTACCCATTTTTATGCCTGAAAGCATAACTGTATTTTAAAATTAGATTTAAGTTTACAGTAAGGCTTAATTCAGGGTCTTCCCAGATGGCTCAAGTGGTAAAGAATCTGCCTGCCAGTGCAAGAGATGCAGGGAGTTGGGCTTGATCCCTGGGTTGGGAAGATCTCTTGGAGGAGGAAATGGCACCCCACTCCAATGTTCTTGCCTGGAAAATCCCATGGACAGAGAAGCCTGATGGGCTACAGTCCATAGGGTCAGAGAGAGTCAGACATGACTGAGCAACTGATCACGCAAGGCTTAATTGATAACACTGACCCATATCTAAATACTTCTTATAAAATGTTTTTATATGTAAAGTTAAATTTTATATCATTACACTGGATTATTTATATTAATATCCTGGGATTAGTATTTCAAATAATAGCATATAGTTATTGTGGTAAACAATAAAATATCTTTTCATATTTGCTGTGTCTGCATTAGACATTTTATATAGCTTCTTTTACATGGTCTCTCACTGAAGCTTTTGGAGTGCTGACTCTCTACATCAACTGAAGTGTTAAATTCCTTATTTAAGACTTTTTAATATAAGTGTTCAGACAGCCATAATTACAGAGGCACAAACGCCACTGTAGCCTCCTTTATTGGCATACACAGAGTCTAACAAGTCAGCAGGTGACTTCCACTGAGGGAGGAAAAATGCACTACATGTTTCCACAATATAGTTTCTTATAAATGATAGACCTGTAAACAATTACTTTTGGCCACAATAAAGCTTTAAAATGCCTCACAGCTTGTTAGGACAGGATAGGATGTTCTGTAGAAAGCTGCCTCTATTGTTGGACTGTCCTTTGATGACTCTGAATGAAACAGTCTGAATGGTGCAGCCAAAATACTCCTAATTAATCATTAATATAGATACAGAAAATTAAAGGATTTATAAAACTCACACCAGTTTACTGTAACAAAAGTTAACAGGTCGTGTTTGGTCATCATTTCAAAGGCTGAATGAATATATTTAGGAATATAATTTTACTTGTTTCTGTTTACTTTTTTCAAAGATTCACTTGTTTTCGGAACCACACTTTCAAGGTTGCAGTCAATGCTTTGGAGAAACAATAAGTCAAATTGATGATTCATTCTCTACGAAGTCTTGTAGAGTTTTAGGAGGCAGGTAAGCAAAACAGTGGACTGGAAGAGCCCAATCAGTGTGGGAAACAGGATTCATACCAGCACGTAAATATACCTGTAGATGCTTGGCACTATAAAACCACCAAATAGTGAGTACTGAAGTATACTTTAGAGCACTGGGTGCTGGACGTCAGAGGACACAGGCATCAATCAGTGTGGGCGGGAGAAGTTGAACATCATCCCCTTGTTGTGCAGTGGGATTGAGACCAGGTTCTTTGCACGGTAGGTCTCTCCTGTCATCTGTCAAGGGATTCTAGGTCATCTCCAAGGCTCATCCCAAGGTAGATTTGTTTACAGGTGGGTAGGAGGAGGGTAGGCATTCTGAATGTTAGGCAAGTGTATGGCTGGACTGGAGTGCTGATGAGGGGCACACTGCCTTCACTAGCTGGGTGGTCTCTGTATTTGGGGAAGGGGAAGTGACTTTGGACAGGGAGGGTGGACTCAGATGACGACTTCCCTCAGCATGTGAGCTTAGACGGACACCACAGGATACACAAGACGGGCCAGGCAAGGAGTCCAAGCCAGGAGAAGGGATCAGGAAGCCCTTAGAGCAATCTATGCAAAAGGTGATAAAGAATTAAGTCAAATAGTAATAATAGTAGTAGTGTTAGTAATGCCTTTAATCATACACTGAGGATTAGTGTGTGAGAAGCTTCAAGGGCTTGACGAAACCACTTTGGCCTGTAGTAGAATGGTGGCACCATGAAGGAACAAGGAATGCTGGAGGGTGGAAAGGTGAAAGCATGAATCATTTCATGGAGAAAAACAAATTTATTTCCCAAATGCCAAGTTATTATGATTATTAATTTGCTACAAGATAAAATGCAGTAAATATATCCAGATATTTTTGAAGAGAGAACATCATTAGCCATAAGAAGCATTGTGTTTATTGAATGGCAGGTTACCTCTAAAAATCAGACTTCTAGACCAGGAAGACTCAGATTATACACTGTACATGTGTGTGGTTTTTCCTTTATAGCTGGGTTGCATATGACGGAGAAAATTTCTCTGGTAATCAGTACGTGTTGGAGGAAGGCCACTATCCTTCACTGTCTGCAATGGGATGCCAACCGGGAGCAACTTTCAAGTCTCTTCGTTTTATAGACGTTGTAAGTACACCAGGGTGAATACAGCGCTAACAGAGACGCAAAGCTGAGTCAGGGAAGGGCCCCAGCAGGCAGACTTCCTCAGGGACAATTTGGAGGCAGAAAAAAATAATTACCTGGTCTCTTTGAAGATCTTTAAAATGTAAATTGGTTTCATTTGCTGTTTTCTCAGACTTGAGGGGGAGGCAGTGTTGGGTCAGTCCTGGTGCACTCTCATGGGCTAGTTCAAGGCCCTCTGGCTTGTTTTTCCATTTCATACCTGACCCCTATGGCGATACCTTTCCCTTTACAGGCACCCATTCTAATGTGTTTGGGGTACAGCTTGGTATTCTTATAAAATGTATGTTTTATAAAAATATGTATAAAGGCTTTTACTTTATATACAGAATTATGCTACAGTTCTCATTGTGTTATAAACATAACTACTTACATTAAAAACGTTTTGAGTCATCCATTATGCTGTATGTACATCTAGAGTCTAATGTGTGTACATGATGTAATATGTACATACAATATGTAGTCAATAACCAGGTGTACATACAGCATAATGGATCACCCTGAGAGGGAGTCTTTGGGGAACATAGATTAAAGGGGGATTTACTGGATTTCATGTACATGAGTAGCAATTTCACTAAGTACTACCCAATTCCACCACTTCACATTGTGGCCGGCAGTGCATGGGGGTTCCTATTTCCGGTATCATTGCGATTACTGAGTATTCTGACATTCTAACTTTTGTCACTTTGAAAGAATGGGGTAGACAGTATTATCTCATTGTTAGTTACTAGTCACTTGGGTTTCTGCTCAGTGAATTTGCCTACTTATATCCTTTGCCCAGCTCTTTAGTTTTCTGTCATTATTGATTTGCAGAAATTCCTTATAGTTTTAAAATCTATTTACTCTGTTGTTTTAGAGATTTGTGATCAAATTACTTCCCCCAGTTTATCATGTATGTGCTAATCTAGATTATGGTGATCTTTTTTGACCAGAAATCTTTAATTTTGACACAAAGCAATATTCAATAGAACAAAACTATAAGATAATGTTCAGATGTTAAAAGTCTGGGGTCTGACAGTCTGGGAAACATGTTAGTATTTGGTAGCTGATAGAAAGCTTGCAGTTGCGGATTTTAGTGTTAAAGGTAGAACATATGTGTGAGTTGGCTTTTTCTCATCCCCTCCTGCCCTTTCATATAACAAAAATGTTGACCTTTCTTGAGATGTGAAAACAGTAGCAGTGGAATTTGCGATGATGTGGTAAGATTCATTAACTTACAAATAACAAAAAACCTAAAAACTGGATATTTAACCTGCCTGGAGTTCTAAGAGCTACCTACAGATATTGTTAAAAATAATAAAAACAAACCCACTTCAGATGTAAAGCTTTCAAATGTTTTCCTTCAGCCAGAACTTAGTACATATATGCTCACATAATTTTTGGCACTGATATTCTTTTAAGTTTTGATTATGAGGAAATGTACATTTTACACCTATTACGAACATATGTTTTAACTGTGACATAATCAAAATCGTTAGGTGGTTGTCACTAAATTAGAGTGCTTGGTATGTTTTGTCATGCCATCTCAGACAAAAGTGCAGTAAAAGTACAGAGTAGTAATACTGCTACAGTTTTCCTCTATGTTTTCATAATTCCAAGACCATATAGACCACCTCTGCACAGATCTGTTTATTGGTCTTTCTACACATCAAGGCACAGCACATAAACGAAGCAGTAAGATACCACACCCTTGGCACAAAACTTTTAAGCTGGAGAATTTTTGATGTATCGTTTTATGATTTTAGGATTATTATCGTTGGAGCTTAGTCTAGGGTCATAAAGGTCTGTGATTTGAAAAACAAGCATCAGTAGCCAACTTTTCTGAAAATCAGTGGACTTCTCTGCTGTTGTCCTTTTTAAGTGATCATCTGAACATGGGGCCCCCATCTTGTTTTTTCCCTCTTCCTAACAATTATTCCTATAGGAAAGTTTGGCAGCATACAGAATCATTGTCTCATTGACAGTTAAAAAACCACCACCACCAAAAGATACTTGAAAATGCATAAAAGTGGAAGGCTCCTTCATCGGGCCAAGTTGCCACTTGACCCTAAAGATCACAATAGCCCCCAACCCCTCACCATTTATATCTCCTTGGCTTTCTAGCTCCTCCTAATCTCAATAGAGAGAACAGCCAAGTTGAAAATAAATTCCATTAGAATTGACAGTCCAGGTGTATACAGCTATTTCTTTATGCCTGGGCTGTTTTCCCCGTTTTAGAACACTTTACATTCATCTGCCTTTCTCTGCAAGGGGAAACTTTCTGGCCTCCATTTTTCCTCTCTCTAGCTTTGGAGCTCATAAACACTCAGACTTTCTGGGAAAGGGAACTTACAAGCCGTCAAACCTGGCCAGATCTTGTGCTTTGTCTTTCAAACAAGATGATTTTCACTTGAGCTCAAGTTACCATCAAGGAGGAGTAATAAAACATTATTTTTGTTCCTAAATAGGAATTTTCTGAGCCAACAATTATTCTTTTTGAAAGAGAAGACTTCAAAGGAAAAAAGATTGAATTTAATACAGAAATAGTTAATCTCCGATCCCTAGGATTCAACACGCACATACGCTCTGTCCAGGTGATTGGTGGCATGTAAGTGAGTTACCTATTTGTTATTCAGTAGACTTTAAAAATTAAGTTTGATCATATTTCTTTTCTGTCACCTTAACCAAATTGATGTATAATCCCTTATTTTCTGTAAGGGTTAGTATTTATGCTCCCTCATAGTATACTTTTCCCATTTGGAAAAGCCATGTGTGTGGCCTCATCTCTTCATTCAGATTTTCAGTTGACTTAAGGTAAGAACTTTAACATTTCTCAAAGTTCCTAGGTGAACACTGTAATAAATCTATTGAGTATTTTTTTTTTAGCAAGTAGGAAAAAAAAACTGATTTTGCTTACTCCTTTGAAAGACCAAGTCATTTAATTTTAGAGTAAGGGTTGAGATTTTCCTTCAGCCAGGAGTGACCAACAGGTGCTATATGCTAAACGATTAAAGGTCAACATGAGATTTTTCTCAGCTTCGGATAATTCTGAAATTAAGACATAAAAAATGAATACAGACTATCAGTGTAATATGTTTTTAAGAAGGTGTTTTTCGTTCACTCACCAAAACAATAGATATAGTCTGAAGGCATCTAACATTGGAGTAGACTATGGCTATTTAAAAAACAAATTCAAGTTATTAGGGTGATAGAGTTGTATGTGACATTCTTCCCCAATAGGTTTAAATTAGTATTTTGTTTTTATGATAAAATGGCTAAGATGATAACATTTTAGAGTTCCAGGATTAAAAACAGAGAACATTCTTCCTTGATATATAATAAACAACCCAAGAGGAAGATTGCTTGCCTGCTGGTCTGTGCTGGAACCTGTACTTCATGTGGTATCACATGTGTGGGTATCACAGCACTTCTGGGTGGACAGACCTGAGCAGTTTAGGTCTTTAGCAGTTTTCTGGACTGAGGAAGATTATTCTCATTTTAAACAAAATTTTATTATTTATTTTTATCTGACCCTTATAGAACACTTACTATGTATATGAACTTTATAAGTATTAACCATTTAAAGCTCACAGGAAGTACTGGGCTGTCCTGCTAAAAGACTAGCTTTAGCTCACTGCCTTACTGGAAAAAAACCTACAGACTTCTCTTTAAGAGTGGAACTCTGGGGCATAAATACTGATAGATACTGATGTACCATGAATTTGTTTTATCAAGAAATGGGTGCCATAACTCTTTTTGAAAATAAGGTAGTTTTTTTTTTTAATCCTCCAATGTATATTTAAAGTATTATATAAAAGCTCAGCCTAAAAATCAAAACATTCTGAAAATATCATTGGAGCTCATTGTCAAATAGACATTGCCACTTATCGCAGTCGTCTCCTTTTGTTTTCCAGATGGGTTACTTACGAATATGGCAATTACAGGGGCCGACAGTTCCTGCTGTCACCAGCAGAAGTACCTAAGTGGTATGAATTCAGTGGCTGTCACCAAATAGGTTCTCTACGACCTTTTGTTCAGGTATTTTCTTCTTGTGGGTGTTTCGAATAGACTTTTCTCTGAAATTTTTTTGGTAGATTAACTTTTTAGTTTCAATTAGTTTGAAATTGGCTTCTCTCCCACCCCACCCCCTGAGAATTTCTGAATTTGGGCTGTGTTTCTGGTGCTAAAAAGGTTATGACTGCTTCAGAAATGTTATTACATCTGACATCCAAACGTGGTATGTGCCTGGCTTGTCCAGAGGCAGCTCCCAGCCCCAGGCACTCTGAAATTCTGTCAGTCTCTCTTCATTGAGAAAATCCTAAAGCCTCTGAAACTCTGACACAGCAGTTATTCCTAATCCGGCCTCATTTTGTATTCTGCTCCTGCTGTTGATGCTGTTCAGTGCTTCTAAAATACAACGTGTAAGTGACTATTGCTTGGGTTGTTATCTTCTAGAAACGAATTTATTTTAGACTTCGAAACAAAGCAACAGGGTTATTCATGTCAACCAATGGAAACCTAGAGGATCTAAAGCTTCTCAGAATACAGGTCATGGAGGATGTTGGTGCTGATGACCAGATCTGGATTTATCAAGAAGGATGCATCAAATGCAGGGTGAGATTTGGGGTTAGACAAGGGTCTGAAAGGGCATCTCTCTTCAAGTAGATACTATTTACAATTTCCAGAGCTCTTTTGGAAATAAGTTGGAACATTTTTCATGAAAATACTTCTTAGCTCTGATAGAAATAGTCAAGGAACCTAAAAAGGAAGTAAATCTAATACTGATCCAAGAAACAACTTGATACTTGATTTTTATGCAGAAATGGAAAGGGAAAAGCAAGTGTCTCTGTTACTCTCCCATTTTTCTTTCACCTTCTTGTTACAGAAATAAATTTGTAAGCTTCAGCACTATCAACACATATCTCTCTTGGTCTGCATTTTGAAGGACCCCGTAGACTAGGTGAAGAGTGAAGAGATACCACCCCGTGTACAACACACTCCATTTCCTAGTTGTCATGCCTTGTAATTTCGCTCCTATTGCTCCTACCATAATGCACATTTAAACGCTGAACACAGTAAGGTTTATGAGAGAACTCATGCTTCTATTGTAGATAATCTTTTTAACTCTTTGATTTTATGGGCTTGACTGTTTGCTCCTGATTTTTTTTTTTAAATACTGGTGCCCATGAGTCAGCAGGAGGCATACAGCCTTGTGAAAGGAAGACAGCTTGTTAACTAGGTCTGCTGTGCTTGAGGGAGAATCATCCTTTCTGTAAACAGACGTATACCCTTTAGACGTTTAGAAAAGAACACAAGAAACAGAACGAACTAATACAGAGGCACTGAAAGAGCCAGGGAACATTTCATGCAAAGATGGGCTCAATCAAGGACAGAAATGGCATGGACCTAGCAGAAGCAGAAGATACTAAGAAGAGGTGGCAAGAATACACAAAACTGTGCAAAAAAGATCTTCATGACTCAGATAATCATGATGGTAGGATCACTCACCTACACCCAGACATCCTGGAATGTGAAGTCAGGTGGGCCTTAGGAAGCATCACTACGAACAAAGCTAGTGGAGGCGGTAGAATTCCAGTTGAGCTATTTCAAATCCTAAAAGATGATGCTGTGAAAGTGCTGCACTCAGTATGCCAGCAAATTTGGAAAACTCAGCAGTGGCCACAGGACTGGAAAAGTCAGTTTTCATTCCAATCCCAAAGAAAGGCAATGCCAAAGAATGCTCAAACTACCGCACAATTGCACTCATCTCACACGCTAGTAATGTTCAAAATTCTCCAAGCCAGGCTTCAACAGTACGTGAACCGTGACCTTCCAGATGTTCAAGCTGGTTTTAGAAAAGGCAGAGGAACCAAAGATCAAATTGCCAACATCCACTGGATCATGGAAAAAGCAAGAGAGTTCCAGAAAAACATCTATTTCTGCTTTATTGACTATGCCAAAGCCTTTGACTGTGTAGATTACCACAAACTGTGGAAAATTCTGAGAGAGATGGGAATACCAGACCACCTGACCTGCCTCCTGAGAAATCTGTATGCAGGTCAGGAAGCAACAGTTAGAACTGGACACGGAACAACATACTGGTTCCAAATAGGGGAAGGAGTATGTCAAGGCTGTATATTGTCACCCTGCTTATTTAACTTATATACAGAGTACATCATGAGAAACACTGGATTGGATGAAGCATAAGCTAGAATCAAGATTACCAGGAGAAATATCAGTAACCTCAGATATGCAGATGACACCACCCTGATGGCAGAAAGAGAAGAAGAACTAAAGAGCCTCTTGATGAAAGTGAAAAAGGAGAGTGAAAAAGTTGGCTTAAAGCTCAACATTCAGAAAACGAAGATCATGGCATCTGGTCCCATCAATTCATGGCAAATAGATGGGGAAACAGTAGTATCTCCAAAATTACTGCAGATGGTGACTGTAGCCATGAAATAAAAAGATGCTTACTCCTTGGAAGAAAAGTTATGACCAACCTAGACAGCATATTAAAAAGCAGAGACATTACTTTGCCAACAAAAGTCCGTCTAGTCAAGGCTATGGTTTTTCCAGTAGTCATGTACGGATATCAGTTGGACTATAAAGAAAGCTGAGCACCAAAGAATTGATGCTTTTGAAGTGTGGTGTTGGAGAAGACTCTTGAGAGTCCCTTGGACTGCAAGGAGATCCAACCAGTCCATCCTAAAGGAAATCATCCTGAATATTCATTGGAAGGACTGATGTTGAAGCTGAAAGTCCAGTACTTTGGCCACCTAATGTGAAGAAATGACTCATTTGAAAAGATCATGATTCTTGGAAAGATTGAAGGCGGGAGAAAGGGACAACAGAGGATGAGATGGTTGGATGGCATCACCGATGCGATGGACATGAGTTTGAGTAAACTCGGGGAGTTGGTGATAGACAGGGAGGCCTGGCGTGCTGCAGTCCATGGGGTCACAGAATCAGACGTGACTGAGCGACTGAACTGAAAAAGCCAACTTCTGTCTGTGAATTATCTTAATTCAAGGAAATGGTATCATCCAGCAGTTATTTTTAATGAACATTTCAGTGATATTATTTAACAACTTTGAATTCAGTAGTTCACTGAGAAAAAGTAAAGTGTACTAGGTTATCAGAATCCTTTTATCTCAACATAGAATAGTACACTTCTCAAAAGCATTTTCTATATCAATCTGTGTGAATGTCATATGAATATGACTACCATACTTTGTTTATATGTTAAAGGTAGATTCACTTCATAGAACAATCCATAAGATTTTTGCATTAGAACTCACTCTTTATAGTTGGATAGCATGCCTTTTGAAGAAAATTTTACACATTTCTCATGAAGGAACACAAGAGAATAAATGGAATTCCAAGTTTTTAAAATGATAAAATGCCCTTTTAGCAACTTCAGTGCTACAACAGCCTTCAAAATTAGAGATACAGTCATATGCTGGAAGGCTCAGGCTGAGCGCGGTAGATACGTCAGAGAGGATTTAGCTTCAGACCCAGACGCCAATCAGAGTCCTTTCTAGAGGGGAGAAGTAAACGATGGGCACTTTTAGTGTTCTGAGGCTTCCCTTACTAATAAACCAGAGGACCTCACAAAGGGCTTAAGTTTCCTCTCATGAAGGACAAAAACTGAGAACTTTCCATTACTGATGTCATCCAAAACGAAGGGCATAAATATTTGATCCCAGTTACCATGGCTAAAAGCTGAAATACTCATGTGTAATGAAGCTGGGAACTAAGGTAAGTTTAAAAATTAGCTTACCCAGGGGATTGCTTATAAAGGTACTTGAATGTGTGTCCCTCCATGTGTAAGATACCTTGTCCTTTCTGCTGAGCAGATAGCAGAGGACTGCTGCCTGACCATCGTGGGGAGCCTCGTAACCTCTGGCTCGAAGCTGGGCCTGGCGCTCGAACAGAACGCTGACAGTCAGTTCTGGAGCATGAAGCCCGACGGCAGGATCTACAGCAAGCTTAAGCCAAATTTAGTTTTAGATATCAAAGGTAAGGATTATTTCCCCTATCTGCCTTGTTGTGTCTTTCTTTAGTTTACTAAGAAGCTCTACTTTTGAAATCGGGAGCACTATTAATAGTAAGCGATCCCTTATGCTATGCCAGCCTCAGTGCTAAATAAACACACGTCATCTCATGTGAGCGTCACAGCAGCCCTACGAGGCCTGTGTTGTCCCTCCTCTCCCCATTTCACAGCCCCTCAGAAGTGAGGTGCAGAGGGGTGAGTCAGTTTGGCCCCACCCACAGTGCTGAGGTGGAATCTGGACACGGGCCGACTTGAAGCCATTTATTACAACAGACTAAACCCACAAGTTAAAAGGCTCAGTCTGTATAGCTGATGATGCTTGGGTACATGCATGTAACCTAAAATCTAAGACTGAAAAGGAATTAAAACAAACAGCAACCACAGCCAAAGAGCTTTCAACTGAACATTTGTTCAGTGAAGTTACTCCAGAGTGAACTGATTGATGGTACTTGGAGAAGACCAAATACGTTTATTTAGGCAAGTGGTTTCCCAACTTTATCTGCATCAGAATCTCCTGGAGGGGCTGTTAAAACACAGATTGCTGGTCCCCTGCCCTCAGAGGTCCTGATTCAGGAAGTCTGGGGTAGAACCCTGCATGTCTGACAGGGTTGCGGGTAATGCCCATGCTGCCTGTCTGGGAGGACTACTGATGATAATTTTATAATAAAAAAAATTACCAAATGTAGACATGGGAGTTTAGTAAACTCTTTTGCTGTTGACAAGCAAATGAAGACAGTGCATTTTATTTGTATCATATGGGGTAATTTTGCTTTAAATTATTAATGGAGACTTTCTATTCCATATCAGGAAACCAGTGTGGTGATGTTTGTAAATTTAGTGGAACTGTACAACATAACACACACACAGTTCTAAATTATGGCTAGAAAGTTGGCTCAGTTTTACTTGCGTCAGGGCTCTAGACCAAAGCTGTCATTAAACATTAAGATACAGGATTAAAGAAATAGCTTGTAACTGAGTTTTAAACTAACTTGTGGAAAATGGAGAATAAGCCTGAACATTTCCATCAGGGACTTTGGTGGCCACTGATTCTGATCTGCGGGTGGGGAGAGTGGTCAAGCCACCTCACAATGGGCTCTGAGGTCACAGAGGCTCAGAGGAGCAAAAGGTGCTCAGAGGCAAACCGAGTTCACTGAGACAGAGGCAGGGCACTACACTTACGGATCAAAACTAAGCAATGTCTGACTCCAGGCTGGATGGGGTCCAACACTGCACCTGGTATAAAATGCACGCTGGAGACGAAGGCAGTGTAGGCTGGCACAACAGACTTGTCAGTATGTACACAAGTAAGATACCCATTCTATAGATGATCAGCCTGAGGTTCAAACTGTTGAGTCACTGTCTTAATTCTCATTTGGATCAACTTGTTAAACTGGAGCTCCTCAGTCTATACAAATAGTTTTAACACCTCCAGAGAAGCCAAAGAAATGTGACTAAACTGGAAACACGGATGTGGAGGAAAATATGGACTAGTGCCTCTTACAGTGTGATCCGCTTCCTGTGTCCAGGGTTAAGGTCACTGTGATCTTTCTGAGCAAGTCTCTTAGAGCATTTCTTTTATTCTTTCAACATGTCCTTGTTGGGTACCCACTTACCCACAATGTGACCAACTCTGAGCCAGAGACGGGGTACCAAAGGTTGGGGGCGGGGGCGGGTGGGAAGAGACAGTACCTTGGCTTCAGAGAGCTTACACTCTGGAAGCTCTAAGCATATGGGATTTTCCTTACTCGCTATGCTGGCAACTGACCAGGAGTAAGGATACCTGGCTTCTAGTCTTAACTCTGAAAAGGACTGTGGGGCTTCAGGAACTTTCTCCTTAGGGGCTTCGCTTTAAAGCTCCAAGGTCACTTCCTAAAATGCAACACAAAATAGTCCAATGCCTTGGGAATAAGGATACTGTACCCCATAGACGGCAGCCCACCAGACTTCCCCGTCCCTGGGATTCTCCAGGCAAGAACACTGGAGTGGGTTGCCATTTCCTTCTCCAATGCAGGAAAGTGAAAAGTGAAAGAGATGTGTATAAGAGACAGGGGCGGGGGCGGGTGGGAAGAGACAGTACCTTGGCTTCAGAGAGCTTACACTCTGGAAGCTCTAAGCATATGGGATTTTCCTTACTCGCTATGCTGGCAACTGACCAGGAGTAAGGATACCTGGCTTCTAGTCTTAACTCTGAAAAGGACTGTGGGGCTTCAGGAACTTTCTCCTTAGGGGCTTCGCTTTAAAGCTCCAAGGTCACTTCCTAAAATGCAACACAAAATAGTCCAATGCCTTGGGAATAAGGATACTGTTCTGGTCTATTTGTGACCTCTCTGCATGTTGAGCACAGTAGCTGCAGTAGTCCCTTGCTATCTTGGTCAACTGGGTTTAAATGTCTCCAAATGTGGGAGAATGATGCCATCTTGTGGACAAGACAGAGCAGGGCCACAAACCCACGTCCTGTGCAGACGGGACAGAAATACATCTCTCTTCACAGCACTTTACAGGAGACTGAGTTTCCTTGGCTACAGTTGTTGACCTACTAATACTACAAGATTTATTCCTTTTAACCCATCTCCTGATATTTTGATACACATCTATATATTCAGACCAAAGATATGACAACAGTGTAAGCTGATTCATGCTAACTTTAAAAAGATCAAAGTTTGGGATTTTAATTCTCCCCAAAGGTGGCAGAAATGAATCAAATTATTTTTCAAGAACTTTCTAGTTGTCATAACTCTAGAATTATGATATACACAAAAAGCATGTTTAAGATACTATAATCTTGAAGAATGAAAAAGTGCATTGTGACCTTAATACTTCCTGACATCTCAATGGAGTACAGTGTGCGTGCCTCAGTGGAGATGGTAGGATTTGTGGTGGTGGGAACTTTTTCTCTCTCTGCAAACTTAAGCATAACAAGCCCAGGGCACCTTGCTTTGTATTCTGTCCTGTATCGAGCTGTGCAGGGTGCTCAGTTATCATGATGATAAATCAGTTTCTTCCAAGAGGGGCACAAGAGATGATTTTCTTCCCTGTCAAAACTTATTATGTAACTTTTCCAACCTTTTGGAAGTTTTAAAAGACAGAATATTTGATTCCCCTTGGCTTAGGGCTGCAGTATGATTTCAATACCAGTCACACTTACCCTGCATTGAGATGAGCAGATTTTAATTCTGACAGAGTCCTAGATGCTATAACAATTGGTACAGAGGCTTCTGCTGAAAAGTACCTGAAAGGATGTTTACGCCACACTAGGGGAAAAAAAACAACACATGACCCTTTCTTTTGTCCATGATACTTCGCCATTGAAAGTAGAGGCTATGAGGCTATTTTTAACACTAAAGAATCTGAAATATCTGGTAGGTGAAAGGGAGCGTATGGAAACTGTATTGGTTTTACAGTTCAGTGGAACTCAGCATATTAAATGCTGTGAGTTTTTATGCACCACAGCCTGTGGGTTCCCAGAAGTGGGAAGGCTGCTCTGCCTACTCTACTTCCGGGTGTCACTCAAACCTTCCCTTTGACCTAATACCACTACTGTTCACTGTTGATGCAAAATTTGTCCCATTGACCATTCCACTGCTGAGGCCTGCCTGCTTTCTTCCACTGCTATCTCAGATCCATGATCCCTCCACTGAATATTTGTCACCATCTTTGCTCCTTTCCCATCTCTAGCTTCTTTCCTGTTCCCCCCAATTTAACAGATCTTAAGAGTGACCATGGACTAGATTTTAAGACTTGAGTAGGAAAAGGAGCCCGGGGAGGTAGGACATCAGTATGGAGCTGCTGATGTCCTCTGATGGGGCTTTAACACATCACCCCCAGTGGGTGGAGCCTCTTAGTCCTCGGAGGCAGTTCTGGGCTTTCCTTCCTGTTTGGTTTCCTCAAGGCACGTAGTTTTACACCTTGTTTACTCTTGTGACCCTGGTGTTGTGATAAACTGTCTTACTACAGCTCCTTCACATGGGCACATTTCCTTTTGTCATTTCCTTTTCTTTCTTTCAGGGGGTACACAGTATGATCAAAATCACCTTATCCTCAACACTGTCAGCAAAGAGAAGTTAACACAAGTGTGGGAAGCCATGGTCCTGTAGACCTGAATAAAGAACGCAGGAAGAATATTTCCAGAGGTCTTCCAGAGCTACCTGACTTAAACAGAAAGAAAAAAAGGCCTGCTGCTGGAAGCGCGAAGAGAGCAGACCTGCTCCTTCAACAACTCTAAAGTCTCTCTTGAATCACGTTCCTGTGACCAGGACAACCTCTCATCTTAGCAAAAGACTGTGATCATTTTAAAACAAGCATCTGTCCTCTTGTTTCTTCCCTTTCCTTTCAGGAGCTGCTTAAACAGGTTGCTTCCTTAGCAGCTTAAGGGTGCTTTTTGGAAAAAGTTATACTAAGACCTTAAGAGACGATGTATGTTTTAAATTATTTCCAAAGATAGAGAACAGGAACAAACTTACCGACCCTGCAGGGCTACAAGTCCTGTACACTTTAAAGGGAAGGACAGAAGCTCAAGTTTGTAGGGTAGAAGACGCTTCAGCATCTGAGAAGAAATCATTTATTAGGCCTGCAATTTTGGTCCCTGACCCTCTGTTTTCTGGACTCATTAATTATGCTGTAAAGTGGGGAAAGCCTTAGCTGTTCAGACATATTTTAAGGAACCAAGTATAAACCAACTATGTTTCTGTTAATATTAAAAATTAGCAAATTTACAGATATCATGTCCACGTCCACTAACATTTATTAGCAGGATCTGCGTTATTCCCACTCACTTGTGGGCCGGCCTAGATGGTCACATGTGTGTTGATACCTTTCCTGTGCATCTACTGAACGGTATGATCAGGACCTAATCTATTAGCCCATCCTCACGCACCTACAGCTAGTTCTGCAGTGTTAAGCAGGCCTTTGCTCAACTCAGATCTTTTCCCCCCTCCTAACCAGCTGCACTGGCGTGAGGCCTGCACGGGCTGCCTTCCCTGGGAGGCCCTTCCACTAACATTTATTAGCAGGATCTGCGTTATTCCCACTCACTTGTGGGCCGGCCTAGATGGTCACATGTGTGTTGATACCTTTCCTGTGCATCTACTGAACGGTATGATCAGGACCTAATCTATTAGCCCATCCTCACGCACCTACAGCTAGTTCTGCAGTGTTAAGCAGGCCTTTGCTCAACTCAGATCTTTTCCCCCCTCCTAACCAGCTGCACTGGCGTGAGGCCTGCACGGGCTGCCTTCCCTGGGAGGCCCTGGGGCCCCACAGCTGCTCTGAGCACTGGGGGCGGCCTCACGTCACTTACTTCAGGAAGCAGACACTTGAGGTGTGGAAGGCTCCAGAGGAATGACCAAGCGATTCTCTCCAGAAAAAAAGGGAAGGGAAGGAGACTGTAAGCAATCCGTTGCCTGAATCTCGGGACTGAGAGCCCTAAACTGCAGCAAGCGTTTCAGTGAAGACTGAAAACACTGAGCCACTCACTGGGCAAGCTGTCCTCGTCACTGAATACTGGTGCTCCTGTCACATACCTCGTTTCCGTTTCCAGTTATGAAATGTTGGTCCTCTGGAGTCTGCGGTGGGCACTGGCGGTCACCAGCAGTTTACCCTGCAGTATTTAAGTCTGCTCGCACGTGTCCAATAGCGGCCGCCACGTCTGTCCTGTTCTCAGGTGCAGTGCTGGCCTTAGGCCTCTATGCATCTCACTACCTACAGTACAGTGGGGGTAAGACCGTCTAGTGTGTGTTGAATTTCTCTTTCAAATAAACTTGCTTTTGGTTAACTGTATTGATAAAATCTGAGAGGATCCATTCAGGAGCCCTCCAAACGCTTCCAAGAGGGTCGGGGCAGATCAGAAATAAACATGGTGGGCTTCAGAGCTGCTGGATAAGGGCAGAGAGAGATTTCTGACTGCCCTCACTTCAGAGTCGGTGGCAAAAGGGCACACAGCACTCTTCTGAGTGGAGATGCCCCCTCACTACCACCTGGGAGCCCTCAAGGCAACAGGGCTGGTGTTTGTTCAGAGAAGTCAAAAGTGGCTTATTTACAGCTGGAAGAACCTCTTTCTTCTGAGGTAAATTTGTACTGGTAGGAACAGTGATTCTAGAGAAGAGCCCTCATCCGACACACTACAAATGAGTATCTAGCAGGAAGAAACCAAGGAGAAAGCCGCTCACCCAGGTCTCTGCCAGAAGCTGAATGCTAGTGGTGGAGGAGCAGCAAAGCAGGAAATGGTCACTTTCCGCCAGTGAAGAGGGGGCAGAGACTGGAGGCTCAACAGCTGCAACAGGCTTACTGGGCAGGTCAAAGTGGAGAGCTCTGGGCCCCAGTGGAAGGGCTGGCATTTCCACGGAAGAGTTCCCAGAGAAGCACGTTTCCATTGCTGAGAGAGGACTAGCTCGCTTATATACAAAAGTAAGGGTTTTAAGAAGTCAGAAACTCGAACATCTCCTTTCATTCTCTAAGAGAGGAATGAACCAAATCACTGGCTAGATTCTTCTATACACCCCTAGGAGATTCAGAACTCAGAGGGCTGAGGACCGCTCTAGGGCAGAGGACTAAAAAACGAAGGAAACCCTGGGCACTCTGAAAAGCGCTCACTGATGAGTCCAGAAGCTTCAGTCAGCTCTTCATGTATACACCCCTAAGAGATTCAGAACTCAGAGGGCTGAGGACCGCCCTAAGGCAGAGGAATAAAACCAGAAGGAAACCCTGGGCACTCTGAAAAGTGCTCACTGATGAGTCTAGAAGCTTCAGTCAGCTCTTCATGCTGCCACTCCTCCACATGCTGGAGGTTTTAACTCTCACAAACATTAAGATGGTAAAACAATGTGAGCTACTAGAACAGAAAGTACCACAACAATTTGCAAACGTGCTGTGAAAAAAAACAATAGACAATCTTCACTGACTTACAGACAAGCCCAAGTGCGGATATTTTCATATCGTGTCCTTACTTACGTGCGTGTCCCTTGCGCTTGGCACAGAGAGAGCTTGGCAGATGGGCAGGCGTGGCAGGTGATGGGAGAAAGCCCTGGGCAGGGCAAGGTGATGGCCGACAGTGGGAGTGTGGCTATAAAATCTCTGTGCCTGGCTCAGAAGATGGAAAATTACTGGCAAGAAGGGGTGTGTTTTTTACATTTACATCATGGAACTTGCAGTCTCATCTGGAAAGGGACGGCTAGAAAAAAGCTGGGGCCTGCAGGCACTCACCGAGTCAGACAGCCAACAATCTCAAAGCTGAATGTTTATTTAAACAACGTTAATGACGGTCTTTCCTCGTGCGTGTCCCCTTTCTACCTTCAGGAAGGCTTCTGGAACTTTAGAAAACGGAAAGGTTTTTTCAATAACTGGCCGAATCTGTAAAACACAAGAAAGGTTGACCAGTGGGTAAGAAAACCTACATCGCTCATCACAGATAACGAAGTTTACATAGGTACTTAGTTTCTTGGCGTTGTCAGCCAGGCCGCTCTCGCTCGGGTCTGTGTGGCGCCCCCGAGTCAGGAGCTCACCACGGGCCAGGCCGCAGCTGCACTGCTGCCCCTCCCCTCTATCTCCTATAATGCAGCCCACCCGACCATCCGCCTTACTCCTGCTCCACACTGAGACAGGGGCCCTCCACAGCGCCCAAAGCCAGCGCCCGGCAGCCACCACCATCCTGACCTCAGCCCTCTGCAGAGCCCCACTCTACCAAAACGGGGTACTTGTCTGAGTGTGGGCTGTGCGCGCCTCTCCTCTGTGACCTCTACCGCGTGTCCAGCCTAGGTCTCAACCAAGCCTAAGACCCAAGCCTGCCGGACCCATGGTCTGCAGTGTGTCCAGAGGGCCGGCATGGCCTCTTCACAGACTGCCTGCTGCAGCTGAATGCACATCTCAGCCACGCCGCCCTGTGTGGCGGACACCAAAGAAGGCATCCGAGGGTTCCTGCTGTGCAGCAGTGCACAGGATAGGGAGAGATTTTACAAAGTTTGTTAACTATTCGGCTTATCTACTTGAGCAAAGCTGAGTGCATCGTGGAACAGGCCGCCGCCCCTGTATCCCCTACAATACCCAGCACAAGGCCAGGCACACAGCAGGAGCTTAATAAATGTCACTTAGGTGAAAACTAGTAGGGGCCCATCTGTGGCTGGGGCTGCCCTGGGGGCTTTGCTGGGCTGCAGAGCTGGTTAGAATTTACCGGAACGTCAGCTCATAAAGGCTGCAATACTGCTGGCTCTGTGTGGTGTATCGTTAGCGCTGCCAGCAATTGCCTTTGAAACTGGGACCAGTTAGCGCTCTCTCTCCCCACACACACATCTGACTGAACTCATCCTTTTTAAAACTTCAAGCAAAAATCAGTAACTATCCACTTGGCATCTCAGTGAACTATCTCCCACGGCTCCACAGGCAGGACTCAGTTGTCAGAAGGCATGAGCTTACATCTTGTGACCCTTTTACAAGAGGAAGAAGTACACGCTCTTGTGGTATTCAGATGGGCTTCCCTCTTGTGTGAATTTCACAGCCCCGCCACCAGAGAGCATCTCAGACCCCCAAAGTTCCCTTCTCCAAAACACTGACAATTTTTCTGTACTTATCAACCACGATAAGCTCATAATAACAGCACCAGCATGGGCTGTCCTCACTATGTGCCAGGCACTCTAAGTGCTCTATTTTTTTACATTTAATCCCAACAGCTACCTTCTTAGGTACTGTTGTTATTCCCTTTTTACAGATGGATACATTAAGGCAGAGTTAAGTCACCAATGTCACATAACTGTTGAGTGGTAAGACAGGCTTTGATCTGGTACCAGAGTGTCTGCTCTCCCCCCTACATGCTAAACCTTCTGTACATCATCAGCTGCTTTCCATATCTACTCCTAAAATCTTAAGGGGAGAAGAAAGGTAACCAAGGATTATATGGATTCATCACAGCCTGCATCTTGGCTGGCCTGCCAGCCATGTCAATGTTAATGGACCAGGTAAGTAGCCATGCCCGCTCAGGATCCAGGCTGTGTCCAGGTCCCTCGGCCACCCCTCCCACTGCACCTATGGAGGGCACCACTGGTTTATAACTGCGGCCCTCCCCAGCAAACTGAGCATGACCTCAACACAGCTGCCACTATGAACAGATCAGATCTGAGCCAGCCTGTTGGAGGAAACCTATTTGCTTGTCTGGCAGAAGAGTGGAGAGCATCTCAGCTGTTCCAGCATGTGCCACCCGGAACCCTCTGAACCCAGGTGCTGGGACACTCCTTTCTGGATGCTGATTATTTGAAAAGGAATCACCTGAATGCATGCTTAAAATGCAGAGTTCTTGGTCTCCTGTTAGACCAACTCCATCAGAATCTCTAGGTGAGAAGAGTTTTCTGCACATCAGAGCAGGAATCACTACAACCTTTTGCCTTATGCTGAGGGTTCCTGACTTGTGTCAATCAGGGGCACATCCACCCACTTCACAGAGGCTGAGCATCTTCCTTCTAAGTGCCAGGCGCTGACACAGAGCAGCACACGAAGCAGGCACCTGAGAGAGAAATCAAGAAAGGAGGCAATGGGGACTAACTCATCAAGGAGCAACCACAGCAGCGTCAGCCGCTCCAGAATGAGGGGCTGCCTGGCAGGCTCCACCCACTTTAGAACCTGGCCAGAGACGCAGAGTCTGAACTGATGACCCACGCAGCTGGCAGCGACGGCACGCTTTAATCTGGCTGGTCAGGCCCATTGTGGTGGATAATCCACTGGGGCTGACGGGGGCACAACGGGCATTCAGCTCTTCCCGAAAGTGACAATGAAGAGGCGGCTTTCAATGAACAGGCAGGCAAATGCCACTGCTGGCTGAATATGTGACATCAAACAGAGATTAAAAGCATAAAGAGGCAGTGTCTACGCGCAGCCTCACACCAGACCCAGAATGCTTGTTTGTGATGGACAAAGGGATCAGAGCAAAAACCCAGAGAGGGGAAACAAAGGTTACCCACGGCACAGTGGGCACGCTGCTGCAATACTGCTGCAGCCCGGCCCACGCACGGAGCCCTGGTATAAAGCGGCGGGCTGCACACAGCACTTGGGGGCAATGCGGACACGCAGGGATCGAAGCTGACTGGGAGCCCACGGCTGCAGCATTCCAGCATCCCGGTCTCGGACCCAAATCCAAGCTCTCCTGACGGCGCTTCCCTTCCTTAAACAAAGGGTGCACAAAGCCAGGCCCTGACATCCTTCCCTGAGAACAGGACCATGGGAGGGACCTCGGGCTCCCTGGAGCAGCCCGGGAACACTGTTGTCAGCAGCAGTTGGGAAGCCTCCCAGCTCCGATTCAGAAACCCTCTTGCTGAGAGCTGGTGGGGAAGGGATGCCTCCAGGCAGGCCCAGCGGCCAGGGGAGGCTCTCCCTCAGTCCCCACTTCTTGCAGGAATCACTGACCAGTAGAGTCCAACAAGGGTGGGAGGAGTCGGGGGATCTCTGAGCCAGCCTGCTAGACAGATTAGAAACTGAAGTGCATGTGGTTACGGGCTAAGTTCAAGGTCAGAGCTCTTAGCAGACGAACAGAGGGAGGATCCCAGACCCCCGATGTCATCACTGCACAGCTTGGGGACACTTTGGGGACGGAACTCTGAGTCTGTCACCTCTTTCCCAGACCCTCAGCTACAGCCTCAACCAGGCACAGAAACTGACCTGAGAGTGTGGGGAGTGTGATGGGAAAGAGGCCAAGGTGACCTAAAGCCCTTGGCGCGATCCCAGTCCACCACCGGTGACAGGCCCAGGGCCCACGGTAGGGGCGGCAGAGCACAGCTGACCATCACCTCGCGGAAGGGGTCGCTCTGAGTTCCTCCACAGGGCCAAGGCTTCCAGAGTCGGGATGAAGGGGAAAAGGAGGCTTACCCTAAGGAGATATGAGGAAGGAAAGGCTGGGCTTTGCTCAGGCTTGCTATTTCTGAACCCACTGGCCCCAGATGGAAAACTCACGGCTGGAAGATAGGAGGTGCGATTAGGAAGTGAGATGGGAAGGGGAGGGTGCAAGAGGAGGCACTCCCCAAGGGAGTCAGCATACCCATTCTGGAAGCATCCCAGGACTGCCCTAGGCCCCTTGAAAAAAGGCCCTTAGAACCAGAAGGTAAGAGGAGAAACTCGGCCTGCATTTCCCCACGGAAACAACTTCAGACGCATCTGAAAAACTTGAGCAGCATCAAGGCTATGAGGTCCAGGAGGTCCCTGCCACATCTGGCAAGACAGCGCTCTCCTAGTGGTCCCGGAGACTCAGCCCTAACCACTACATTCTTTCTATGGGGAAGAGCGGGGATCCAGTTGCAAATAAAGGAGTTTAAAGTTTTGGAATACAGTTCATTGCAAAATGAGGGCCCAGCCATTCCAAGAGGGGTCTGGAAAATCATCTGCCTCAGAACCTATGGCACGCTCCACAACTGTCCTGGCAAAAACCGTGCCCAGGCCATGTGCGGTGATCTGCATTTAATCAAAAGTAAGGAAAATTAACAATCTGCTCCTTCAGTAGCACAAGTCACAATTCAGGTGTTCAATAGTCACATGTGGCTAGTGGTTACCACACTAGGTATTGCAGACAGAGACCATTACTATTCACTGCAGAAAGTTCTACTGAACAGTGCTTAGGATGCAACTCAGCATGGCCAACACATCTCTCCACACCCTACCGAGCAAAGCAAAATGCCTACCAGCCCTCAGTAACAGTTTTGAATTAAATTCAAATAAGTTCCATAGGGACTATGTTGATGCTGGCTAAAATAAATAAACCAAGATATGAACAACATCACTCAACCAAGACATCTGGTTGGTCAGCTCAGCTCTTGAATGGATCTGTGGACTCAAATGGCCTTAATAACACACAAAGAACACAGGTGGGCATACACCTACTCAGGAAGATGAAAGTGTCCAAAGGATCCCATACTTGAGCCCCAGCCATCGAGTTCCCCTCCTCAGGGGCAGCAAGCAATAGTTCAAGTTTCTTTCATGTCTTTTGATGTTTCATGCATTGTGGTAGGCACCCCAACACCAACAGTTAGTTAAAAAGTATTAAAACAGGAAATGTTTATGGTGCTTAGAAAATGTCAATAAACTTCAGGTATAAGGCACAATTTCAATTTCAGCCCATTAAACTCAATGTGCTAATTACATGTTACATGTACAAAAAAATCATGTTTTTGTTTCACCCTATTGAATCACAGAACATCTTTGGAATATCCGAGAAACTGGGAATGGTGGTGGTCTGACAAGAAGCAGCTCCGTGACTGAGGGACAGGAGTCAAAGGAGATTCTGTGAGATAACTTTTCCTACCTTTTGGATTTAGAATCTTACAAATGTATTATTCATTCAAAAACTTAAAGCATTTTAAAAAAGTAGGCTCTTCTGGTTCATGGCTGTACACTGTCCAATAACAACTCCAGGTCATCTATTGGACACCTACTAATTAGATTCATCAAGCACTCAGCCAAAGCCTGGAAGGCTTTCAATGTCCTCATCCAATTTAACAAGCTTTACTAACCACATAATATGTAAGTAGATCGGTTCTGTTATCCTTTCCAGTTTTCCAGTGTAGACAGGCAACGACCTCTCACACCCACAACAAAGCAGGATGCACGGGAGAGCTGACCTCTTCGTGGATCCAGGCTCACATATCAACCAACACAGCCCCAGAGCCCTTCATGGTCAGAAATGAGCCCAAACGGCTCTAGTGAGAGAAGAGGATCGAAGGCCAAAGGACCACCTCCTCAGTCACCCTGGAGGAGGACGTGACACCCAAAGGGCATCTTTATTTCTACTATGTCCTCTTTTAGCCATGCCACCTGATATCTACCAGATTTAGTGGGGACACATACCCAGTCACCTCTCTTCTCTGTTGCATAACTAGTAATTTCTAGATAGAGTCACAATATTTCGAACACAGAAGAGTGATGATAAGCATGTGGTCAGTATGGAGCAGAGGTTAGGACAAGTGTGATGACTTCCAGAGGACGGGGACCCTCTAAGGATGGGGCTCTATCCCCATTCAGCACTATGTAGAACTATGGGCCATACTATCTGATGACAGCTCACCTCCTCTTCCTAGAAGTTAAAATAAGCCCCTGTGGGGGATGTGCGGAGAAGCCTACAGAGAGGCACTCAATTCCAGTCATGACAAGGCTGTCCCTGTTTACCCAGTACACATCCACACTTAGAAATGTGAGAGAAGGCATGCAAACTTGGGACCAAAATATTCTGGAAAGAGTAATGAGCCACTTTCTATTGTAGCTTCCTTGCCTGTGACAGTACAACAACTACAAAAGAAAAAAAAAAAAAACTAAATGCACAAAAGGCAGCCAGTAATTTCCTAAAAACATTCTTTTCCAAAACCAAAGTGGAAAGATGAAATGAGCCAGCAAAGGGCAGGTGCCAACACAGGAAAACCCGTCTCCAGAGGTTCTTTCCACACGGCTTAGCGAGGATCACGTGCTGTGCCTTGCTCCAGCTCTTTCCCTGCCCACCGTAAAATGACAAGGACAGGCCAATTTTAAGCTCAAGTCCCAGATCAGCTTCAAGCACTAAGCACGCAGCTTCATGGTGGGGAGGGAAAAGTGCAGGACTGGGGTCAGAAAGTATGAGCTCTGGTCCCACTTCTGCAAACTTGAACGTGTCCCTTTATCCTTTTGAGCCCGTTTTCTCATCTATAAAATGATAATTATTGTATCTATGACCTCATGCAACTCTCAGGGTATATAATTTTCCCCATTCTGTAATTCCATATTAATTTCTCAATAAAAATCATAAATATCAACACCAGAATATGAAGTTGCCTTCCAGAGATGGTATGTCTGGGCCATGAAAACCATATAAGAACTTAAAACAAGCAGGTAGTAGCCGAGGAGTCTTTCTCAACTTCCATCAGCCCTGGGAGGCCTTGTGACACTCAAAAACTAGGCTTTAGAGAGCAGTCCCTCACCATCAAGTCAGGACAGATTCAAACAGAAACACCAACCAGCTGTCTCCACCAAAATCTCCATCACTTCTGAACCATGTCCTGCCCGCTGACCCTCTCAGACATACCATTTATTTGCCATCAATTTTATTACACTGGCCTGGGAACGGAGACTCGGTGATCCAACTTATAGTCCAGTTCTATTGAGGTTTAGAGTCACAGTGTTTGTTCCCCTTGCTCACCTGGAAATCTGCTTGCCTCCAAAGCAGCCTCACCCTCAGAAGCTCAAGAAGCAATTCAGCTGTAAACTCACAAGGCAATGACTGTCTTCATGGTACCTTTTTTTCAGGACTACTATCAAAGTGTTCTTGCCTGGAGAATCCCAGGGATGGCGGAGCCTGGTGGGCTGCCTGCCATCTACGGGGTCGCACAGAGTCGGACACGACTGAAGCGATTTAGCACAGCAGCATCAAAATGTTAGCAGCCTAGCTGTGGATCCCAGCTCTACTGCCATCTAACCAAGTGTCTCTGAGGAAAGCATACAAGCTCTCTGGGCCTGCCCCTCATCTTAAACCAAGGGGGCTGCCCTAGATGGCCTACGCTCTTTCTCAAATGCAGCCGTCTGTGGCTGTGATTCCCATGGACACAGAGCCCAAAGCACGGCACTGAATTTGGCACGTCAGGCAGTGTGGACACCGGCCAAGCCTACCTCTGTGGAGCTCCCACTGACCAGGCTTGCTAGGAAGGTCACCCAGGTGACCAGGGACACCCTGGCAACACACTCACCTTTCCCGCCTCCACCAGCTCCGCAATGTCATCTAGACATGGGCCGCTGGCCATGAAAAAGGCCCAGCGGTAATGGACTCCTTGCCAGAAATGCTAAAAAGAAAACAAAACATGTCAAATTTCAGAAAGGAAGAAATCGGACTAAATGCAAATTTAGGGAAACGTATTTCCTGGATGACTAAGACAGGCGAACTGCCTTCCCATCTCACACTGCCACAGTGAGCTGTACACCCAGCATGGTGACGGACAGACAATGGGTGCTCATGAGTGTTTCATAACTGAGCGAGTGAACAGAGATACACCCATGTGAACTCGGGCTTCTTCCCCAAGTTGTGACTGTCAGGCAAGCAAGCACAGGAAAGCTCTTTTTTCAAGGGCAGTCTCACTAGTCTCACACACTCGGTTCTCCCCTAGGAGATATGAGGGGCTGAGACCGCTAGACTTTCCCTACCAAGATGTGAATAAAGCCCCGAGGCACCAGAAAAGAGGTTTTACCTAATTCAGGAATGCTTTAAGGGCATAAGGCACCAAAATATGATCTTAGACAAGAAATCTTAGACAAGAAATCACTTTTTTTTTTTTTCTGGCTCAGAGGAATAAGACGGTTTTAAAAGCAAAACGAAGTGTCAAGTTCCTCGTGCGTCATGGCTGGACCTTCCCCTATGATTACACCAAGTCCCAAGTCACTGAATGCTATGATGGGACTAAATGGCCCCCCAGATGAAGATTTGCAAAAATCTTATACCAAGAACGTTCATGACCACTCTACTGCCATACCCACTTTTGATTATTCTTTATGTCGGAGGTAGGATAAGCAATTATCAAAACAGCAAGTGAGCTGAGGTTCTCTGTGATACCTCAATGACCCTCCCAACTAAACGTCATCAGATGAGAGCGATCCAGAGGTAGGACGGGGCCAGCCAGTGTCCACCTGCCGCCTCCCTCCCCACACCTGCCCACCACCATCGGGCGAGCACAGGCTTTCTGCACGGAGCTCACTACTGCCTCATATCTCAGCATGACGATCAGCTACCATCTCAGCATGAAGCTGGCAGGGGCAACAGAACTCTCCTGCTCTGCCTCAGGCCTCGATGGCTGTGTCCTGTAGGTCAAATTACCTCTTTCAGCCTGTATCCTGGCCGGCAGGGTGGGGGCGCCGCCTCGCTGACGGGGATGCTGGAAGGACTAAATGCGAATGTATGCAAAGTATCTGACGCAGGAAGGATTCAACAAGTGTTTATCTAGTGCTGAAAGTAAAGCTTGTTGAGGAAAGACTGGGGCAATGCAAACCAGTCTTTCAGACCGCGGAGAAACAGACAAACCCAGCCTGCTGCCTAGGCAGAGCTTCGCAACGGATGTGCCCAGAATGGCTTACTGGTTTGGCTGAGTGACCCCCTAGCTCATTGTCCAACCTGGAACACTGTTAGAGTTAAAGGGGTCACTGTAATCATTATCCCAGGACCACAGATACAAACAGAGCCAAGCTCACCCTGGAGTAGGTATGACAAGGCCTTGGAGTAGGGAGGGCAAAGCCTGGGCTGGCAGAAGTCTCCAGATGGTACGCTCTTGGTTCAGGGCGCTCTCAGTATGCCGTTTAAATACTATCATCTCCTGTGCGTGTCATAGCATGAAAGAGGTCAGGAAGCACTGGTCTAGGGAACTAACTAAAACCAACACAACCAAATTTGAAGGCTCAGGCAGCTAGACAAGAGGCATTGTCTGTCCCAAGCTTACAGCAGGTCCAGTTAGTTATAATCACAGGAGACCTGTTCATGTACTTGTCCATAAGGACTGGCCTTATCAACTACAATTAAAACATTCTGGTAATTGTTCAGGGTTTTAAAGAAGGAACAGCGATGGTTGCAACTGCCGGATCTATGGTTCTTCAAAGCAGGTTGCTCTGTACAGTGAAACTTTTGGTCTGCAACAGCAGAATTTTTATATTCTGCTCTAAGGGATCTGTGGTTTCCTTTTTTTTCCAGGCCATTACAGGAGAGAGTAAACCAAAGCAGGCAGGCACTACAATGAGGCTTTAACTGTGCACATTCTCAGGAAGACATCAGAAACTACTTAAAAGGTTTTCGCATGAGATTACCACTATCATCTTTCCAGAAAGGGAGAGGGAAAATGAAGAGAGCTAGGCCTGTTTTACTCTCAGAGGACAACTCTGAAGCTCAACTTGTTAGTGATCTCCCTGGAACACCAACTGTGAAATCTTACAGAAAACTTAAACTTATATGTTAAAGTACTTGGGAAGCCTGGGGTCGATGAAAAGGGAGAGAAGAGACACAGGACAGCTGAGACTCCTCTCTCCACAGCAAAGTGCCCTGTGGACACTGCTCCCGGGCGCCGAGTGAACCAAGCGAAAGGAGAGAACGTGGAGCACACGGTCCGGCTGTTGCCCTCCTGTCGCCCAGGCCCAGCTCCTAAGGACCGAGCAGCGTCTCCCCATCACGGCCCTGCTTCCCACCTCTAAGGACTCAGTCAGTACAGAGCATTCAAGAGACTTAAAGTCCTAAATTCCACCCCCAAAAGCTTCCAAATTAATGTCTAGAATCAGGAAGAAGCTAAAGATACTTATTGAGCCAGTCACCTTGCAAATATGGGGCAGTGTAGTTCAACATACAATCTTTTTACCCTCGAAGAAACTTCTATTGCCTTTCTCCTGAGCCTGAAGTATTTTGCCAAATTAAAAAAAAAAAAAGCATGTATCTTTATTTTTTTATATCACTTATTCCATTTGAGGTACTGGCATATCCCACTGTTACTACCATGAAAACAGCCGGCTCTATGCTGTCTTAATAAAACTTCCACCCTCATACACAACAGATTTATGTATTAAGACGGAGAAACAGAGAGCCATCAGGCACAGAGAAGAAAAAAACAGAAGTTGTATCAGATGGCACCGAGAGAGATACTATAGCTAATCATAAAGGCTAACATTTAATAAGCACATTTTGGTACTAGGCATTGTGCCACGTTCTTCACATGAAGATTTCATTTAATTCCTACAATACACAGTAAGGGAGACACCATGAGCTGCATCTCACAGGTGAAGATGCTGAGGCTTAGTGACACTAAGTCGTTTTCATGGGTTACACAGCTACCAAAGGGGAGGCAAAAATTTGTACCCAGTCAGTATGGGACTCCAGAGTTTCTTTTCTCTTGGAGGAGAAAAGGCTCAGAGGAAACCCAATCCCAGAAGCCTGAGGCGCCTGCTGGCTCTCCTACTCCTACCTTCAGCGTCTTAGAGCCCACGGTGACGCCTGTCTGCAGCATGCCGTCCGCGACGCCCAGCCGGTCCATGTTCAGGAGGAAAGGGGTCACCAGAGTCACATATGTGGCTCCTGACCACTTCTTGAGGAAATTTAGAGCCCACGTTTCGGTAGCTCCGCCAACACTGTCGAGGATAAAGTCAAACCTGGAGAGGAAGAACCGTATCAAAACACCCTGGTCAGCCTCTACCCAGGCTCCAGGCCGCCTTCACTCCCTCCGCCAGCTAGCTCCGTGGTTTGTTTCCGCGACAACTCACAACAGCAGAGGGGTGGCTGCTCGGACGAACGAGAAAAGGCACATCTACTTACTGGGTTTTCTCCAAGGTAAGTCAAATGTGATTTCTTTTTTCAATCACAAAATCATCTTATTTTCTAATACTTTAAGAATGACTTAAACAAGTGGTTTTCAATTGAGAGTGATTTTGGTCCCCAGGAGACATATTAGGCAATGTTTTGAGAGATTTTTAGTTGTGACAATTGGGGGAGGTGCTGGTAAGGGGGTATTAGCATTTGTAGGCCGGGGGTGATGATAAAACACACACAAAATAAGTATCCAGCCCCAAAATGTCGATAGTTGAGAAACTAAGGTTGTCAAGGCTGAGACACCTTGACTCAAGCTTTATAGGGAAACTGCAAAGCTATTCATCCAATATAAGTCACAGTACTCTTTAATGCATGTGAATACATAAGACAGGAGTGTATTAGATTTTGACCCACATGAGTGATTTGCTTTTATTCCCTTCACAATCAGATCTGCGTGTAGAAGTATCCTCTTCACCTTCTGGAATTTTCTTTTGGTTTCATGTACAACATCAGCACAATGCCTACAGAGAAATCAACAGCCTGCTCTCAACCTTCAGTTCTGCTCTAACATGCCAAAAATACCCAGTCATAATGCAATCCACAGGAACTAACAGATATTCAACTCCTTAAATCTAATCTAAAATTGCTGTAATCACTACATTTTACTTAAAGGGGATAAAACCCAAAGAAGTTTTAAAATACTTCTGAAAACAAAGCTCTATTTAGAGAATACATGCTTATACATCAAGCAAGCTAATAGAGGAATTCCTTTTCCGCAAGCCCTTTTTCCCTTCTAAATTCATCTGCATGAAGTCAAATATCAAAGCTTCTAAAACCGACTCTGGCCAACTTTGTGGCCCTTGAGTCTTTCCATGGGACGAAACTAAACAACGGCAAATAAAACCTGAAGTATGGAAGTGCAGAAGCGTGACCTTACTAGGTTATCCCTCTCATCAGGAAAAAAAGACTAACCAAAAATTCTTTTCATGAGTATAAGTTTCTACTTTCAAGTTCCTATTTCATTCCCAAATTTTAGATAAGCAAATATGATGATACTTAATTTAGATAAAACTTAAGGGCAGCCTGAAACTGAAAGGCACTCAGTCATGTCCAACTCTTTGTGACCCCATGGAATATACAGTCCATGGAAGTCTCCAGGTCAGAATACCGGAGTGGTAGCCTTTCCCTTCTCCAACCCAGGTCTCCCACATTGCAGGCGGATTCTTTACCAGCTGAGTCACATGGAAAGACTGAGAATACTGGAGTGAGTAGCCTATCCCTTCTCCAGCGGATATTCCTGACCCAGGAATCGAACTGGGGTCTCCTGCAATGCTTGCGGGTGGATTCTGTACTAACTCAGCTATCAGGGAAGCCATGGCATTACAGAGGGCAGCCTGCCATTTACAGAATCGGCACTGCCTGAAAAAAGAGTCCAGAGACCAGGCTGCAGACCCGGCTCTCCCACTGATGATGAGGTGGCATCATCCTGAGCATGAAAAATACTCCTGAATGCTCTGCCCTTTATGTTCTTGACTGTAGCATGACAGAGTAGGGCTGAAGGACTTCAAAGCCCTTTCCTGCTGTAAAATCCTAGGATTCAAATCTAAAAGGCTATTTGGAAAGAGGAACAAATTTATTCTAGGTGGATTAAGAGACCAACCTCCAGGCAGAAGCTGCAAAGATCAATTTTAACTAAGCAGTCATTCAAAAAATAGCAGCCTGTGTTTGTGAGCTAGTGAGGTTCTCTAACTGGAAAAGAGCAAATAGGAGGAGCAAAGCCACTGGACAGAGATGCAGAGGAGCACAGCGAGGTGAGAGGGGACGCCGGCCTGTGTGCGTGCCCGCCTTCACCCGCCAGGGCTTCTCTTCTCTGGAGACAGACTTCAGACATGCATAAAGCTGGACAGCAGGGAGATGGTCACCCTGGCCTGCCTCCGCGGCTGTTCCTAGAAGCAGCAGAAGAGAGGTGACTGGCTGACACTACTACTATGTGGAAGCCTAGGTCTTTCTCTCTTTTTAAACCTACGAAAATATACTTCTACTTAAAGGGAGCAACAATAATTAGCTTCTGAAAACTAATTTAAGGGGCTTTCCTGATGGTCCAGCGGCTAAGATTCCATGTTCCCCCGGCAGGGGGCCAGGGTTCGATCCCTGGTGGGGAACTAGATCCCACATGCCACAGGTAAGACCTGGCGCAGCCATATGAACAAATAATCTAAAAAAACACTAATTTACAAAAGGAAAAATATTTGCACCAGAAGCAGTGAGATAGCTCCTGAGACACTGCTGCAGCTTTGCCTGGGCTGAATGAAGACCAGGTTCTGAAACACCTCCCTGTCTCTGCCTGAGCCACAGTCAGGATGGACGGGGGCCTGAGAGAATTCCAGAGTCTGCTCCCACTTGGTATGTTCAGTCAAATAACAGCCTGGCGTTCAGGCATGATGACAACATCCATTACTGGTTTCTACACAGCCTTTGCTTCTCTGAAACCCCCATTATAAAGGCAAAATACTAATCACAGACGTCACGTACTGCTCTAGGTTCTACTCATGGTGACAAATGCCACTGGAGGGAATATACCTTCCAATACGGCCTTCTTACACAACGGGGTAAAAGTCAGTCAACTTAAAAAATAGCAAAAGGCCAGGTAAGCAAAATATCTTCCTCAGTACAAATCACAGTCCATGATCATGCTGTATTAACATCTGGAGGAAAAACAGAAACCAAGCTAAACGACCTCTAGTGACACGAAGTGTTTTCACAGACTCTTCTCTAAGATGCCAACATGACTGTAAGGCCACCAAACCATCTCAGGCGTGCATTATCAATCGCCCTGTTCCCACCTTCTCAATATGTACACTGTTTGGATACATACGGCTTTGAAGATTTCAACTGCTCTTCCACATTTCCGGACTTGTAATCAATCACATCATCTGCCCCAAGCTTCCTCACAAGTTCCTGGCATCCTGGGAGCAGACTGCCGTCACATGAGCATCCCATGCTTTCATTACCTGCCCAAAAAGGGGAAAAAAAAGGGGGAGGGAGACGGGAAAAAAAAGGGGGAGGGAGACGGAAAAACTGCATTAAACAAAAAATAATTGGCACCACATGATATACATACATCAGCTTAATCTCTAGACAATTCGAAGTGCTTTGTCTTAACAAGAACTACAGGAAGCCATCTGCCAGAGGCTAGTAAAAATGATTAAATTTTTGCTCACAAAGAAAGATCCAAGAAACAGATCTCATTTTCCCTGGATGAGACAGTGAGTCGCCTTAATTTCATGAAGTTATAACCAATTCATTTAAAGAAGGGCTCAGAGTCTCACCAGCATCAGAAAAGACAAAAGTTGATGACCTTAAGCTTAGCATTTTCAATGATGACAAAGGTAACAGGGGAAAAAACACAACGTCCTCATTAAATAACTATTTCAAATGCATCCAGAACATAAAAACACAACATCACTTCATTTGTGTCTCCAGTAAGTATAACCTTGAGTCAGACAACTGCATGAAAGCAATCAGGAACTGGGTAATAAGTGAAAGGTGCTCTTCAAAATAGGGGAAGAAAATGTGGCCATTTTGTTTCCAAAACACAGATCAGGTCCTCTCCTTTGGAGTAAAAAGACCTAAATAAATGGTTTGTGGGATTTAAAATGCAGATACTTTATATTTTAAAATAACTAGCAAATAAAAAGAAGGATTCAGGATTAAGTATCCAGAAAGCTTCATGCTCCAAAATTGCTGTCATTCTTTCCTACAATGGCAATTTCATACAATTAAAACAGAGCTGTTATCAGCAAAAATCTGAGAACAGTTACTTGATGTTCACTGAGAAAATTTCAAATGGACAGTTATAGGTCATAACAAATTCGTTGTTTTCTCATTCCTGTCCTCAGTATCAATTTCCCAAGCTTTCTTGATATAAGTTGTAGAGGTTCATTAGAATAAGCGAGATCCATGTTCTGATCACTACTGAACCCCACTCAGTGATACATACACAAAGGCTAGAGATCTGTTAACTACAAAAAAATAAAGAATTTAAAAACTATTCATAATCTTATCTAATTTCTCACTTTTAAAAAGTAATATCAACCAAGGAATATATCCTGGAAATCTGAGGAGGAATTAAAACATTTAAGCTGACATCAAATATGATATTTTATGTTTATGGGCCACAAACAGAGACAATTGAGTATAATGACATGCTGCTTTCAACATCGAGTCTTAAACTCAACTCAAATACGTGAAGAATACAACCAAGGTGAATATCTAGTATCTGTAGAAAAAAGAAACTGTCAAGAAAAAAGGAAATTGTGTTCTAAGCACCAATATTTAATTTGTGCTTCTCTTACAGTATTAAATACTCTGAAAGAATCTGTCACATCTTGAGAAGTTCAATTAATTTTTTCCCCAAATTTCTAGATTTTCCTCTCCTACTTAGAACTCTCTGCTATCGCTGCTGTTGTTGATGTTTAGTCGTTTCGTCATGTCTGACTCTTTTGCAAACTGTAGCCTACCAGGCTCCTCTGTCCATGGGATTCTCCATGCAAGAATACTGGAGTGGGTTGCCATTTCCTCCTCCAGGGAATCTTTCCATCTACTATCACTGCACACTACTGAAAGGTTTTAAAGAAGCTTTAGATTTAAAAATAATTTTATGTAAACTGTTAAAAATAATAAGAAGAAATAATACAACCCAAGTACAGGAGACATCTATAAGGCAGACAGCACTCAGACAGGGATAGCAAGCTGGCAGTCACTCCAAGAGCTCTACACCATGCCCTCTCCCTCCCAAAAAGTCATCATCACCCTGATACTTGGAGTAAATCACCTCCTTGCATAAAAAAAAAAAAAAATGGCTTTCTCCTCCAAATATGTATTTCCTAGATACTACAGTTTGGTCTTGTGCATTTAAAAAATATGATGTACTTTTTTTTTTTTTTTAACTACAGGCTCCTCTTCTATCCCCCTTCACTTAAAATTTGTCTGCAAAAGAATCAGGCCACGTACCCTGCAGAGACTTTCCCTGGAAACTCTGGAATTTCTCCCTGCACACCTGGGACAGTTCCACATACTACTCTGTCCTCTGCGTTTCCTGTTTATATCCTTTTAGCAATATTAAGAACAGCATCTGCCAATTATAGAAGGCTGAGTGTGTCTGCTTGTTCCTCTTTTTATTAAATCTCAGTGGTTGTCTGCTGGTGGTTGCAAAATGGTGCTATTCTCTATCTCCTGTTTTCACTTAGTAGTTGGAATACTTTTATAAAGAAACAGCTCTCCTCATATACTACTTTGTTTATTCAGGTGTACAATTCATATGGAAAGGGCAAATAATTGTTTCCTTTTATTAGTTTATAAAATAATAAATTGCTTTCCTATCATCTTCTAAGTGACCACTTTTTAAAAAATATCATGAACTCATTTAAGTCATGGATTTAAAAACATTTGGAAGTTTTCATTCTTTTGTAACTATCATGACTACTTTTGAAGCTCAAATTGTCTTCTTTGATAACCTTTAGGAATTTCTTCAAGTTGGCGGCTGAGTCTTTTTGACATGACTCAACTAGTGAACTGAACTGAACTGCTATTTTACATATTCTACGCTCATTCTTGTACGTTTCATGCCATAGATCTGGAATCTGCCATTACTCCAAGGCCCTGAATTTTTGTGTGCATGTGAGCAATGATATTTCAAGAGACAGTTTTGCATACACACAAACACAAAATAGCTCTTGAGTTCATTTTGGTACTTCCAATTCAAACTCCAGACTATCAAGTTTTTACTTAACCTGTATTACACATCTGTATCCTCCTTCTTGCACTACTAAAATCTTGATGGTCAAAGACAAAGGGGATTACAGAATTAAAATATGCCATAAATACCCAACTGTTCCATTGTATATTACACATATACCAGTCTCTGAATAATAGTACTAAAACCATCCCCAATATGATCAATGAAAGCATTCAAATAATTTAAAATATACTTTCCCACTATTCCTTTATAAAAAAAGTTGTACTCTTACTTTGTCAGAGTCACACACTGTACGCTCTAAGCCCTCATGAAGTTTTAGTTCTACAGATAACTGTATTTAACATTTGCCACCAGTCCTTAGGGTATGTCTCTCTACCATTTTAGTTTTCAGAAGCTCATTTTCTAGTATATTTCTCAGAAAGACATCAGAAGAATATACTCCTCAAGTTCTTGCATGTTATTAACAGTTCATATATGTCCTTTAGTATACAGAGGCCAGTTTCGCTGTATATAAAAGTTTAGCATATTCTTTCTCAAGTGTCTTAAATGTTACTCTAACTCCAGTCCCAGCATTAAAGCACTGTCATCAAAAAGTGCTGATAACCTAATTTTACTCATATGTCACATTCTTTTTTTTTTAAAGATGTCCCAAAGTTTTTTTTTAATTTTTCTCCCTTTCTTTAAAGGCCAGTAATTTTGCTAGTTCCCTTGATACTGCTCATTCGGGGTCCATGTTCTTCGATAAGCACTCCAGTCATTTAATATGTAATTTCAAATCATTTAACTTCAGGGAAGTGGGGAAGTTTCTTGAATTATGGGTTTTAGCATTTGCTTTATTCCCTGGTTTTGGTTTTCCTCATCGGAGACTCTTATTGATATAGCAATTTTCTTTCCTATCTTTAATACATGACACTTTTCTCTTGAATCTGTCTTTATCTCTTCCTTTCTTTGCAATTTACAATTTTCCCTCTTTATACATTGTTTCTACTGCTGTGCTGCGGCAGTTTAGTCTAAAGTCATGTCCGACTTTCTGTGACCCCATGGACTTTAGCCCGCTGGGCTCCTCTGCCCGCGGGGTTTTCCAGGCAAGAATAAGGCATTATGTGTTGTGCTTGAGTTCCCACTAGTTTGAAAAGTGAAAGTCGCTCAGTTGGGTCTCTGTGTCCATGGAATTCTCCAAGCAAGAATACTGGAGTGGCTAGCCATTCCCTTTTTCAAGGGATCTAACTCAGGTCTCCCACACTGTAGGCAGATTCTTTACTGTCTGAACCACCAGGGAAGCCCTCCTCTAGTTTAGTCTTTCTGTTATTTCTTTTTACTTCATTCCTGAGTTTTTCCAATTCTGATTTATTTTATTCATGTCTTTGTATTTTTAATGTTCTTTTTAGCTTGTTTTGAAATTCCAGGTTTCATTTTGATTTCTCATGTGTTTTCCTTGTCTGTAGATACGTTATTCTACTCTTCATTCTTTCTTTTTCTCACAATAACTTTGTATGGGATTTAACCTTGATATTTTTCTATTAATCAATTGTTCAATCTTATTTAAATGTTTTTATTGTGAAACATAACACAGAGAGAAAAATGTGTGGAATATAAATGTACAGCTTAACAAATTATTACAAAGTAAACACTATCTTAAGCATTGTTCAAGATTAAGAACTAGCATATCTCACTTCCCCCTCCCAATCAAAACCGTCCTCCTTCCTTGAGAATAACAACAACTATCAAGACTTTTACATAAGCCTCCCCTCACCTATTAAAAAAAAAAGTTTTTCTATCTAGATAAGCATCCTTAGACACTACTGTTTAGTTTTACTTGTTGAGTATCATTAAATGGAATCATATAAGTTATACTCTTGCTTCTGACTTCTTTCCACTTGTTCTATTCACCTACTACATTGTGCACAACTAAGGCTTGTTTTTTTAAGATTTTTTTGATGTGGATGACTTTTAAAGTCTTTATTGAATTTGTTACAATATCGTTTCTGTTTTATGTTTATGGTTCTTGGGACATGAGGCATGTAGGATCTTAGTTCCCTGACCAGGGATCAAACCTGCATCCCCTGCACTGGAAGGCAGACACCTGGACCACCAGGGAAGTCCCCAATAGTCTGTTTTCACAGCTGTGTAATAATCCAAACATAAGAATATATTGCAGTTCACTTTCCCAGTTTGCCTGGAGAAGGAAATGGCAACCCACTCCAGTAACCCTTGCCTGGAAAATTCCATGGATGGAGGAACCTGGTAGGCTATGGTCCATGGGGTCACAAAGAGTTAGACACGACCGAGTGACTTCACTTCCCATTTTGGCTTCCCTGTGGCTCAGCTGGTAAAGAATCCGCCTGCAATGCAAGGGACCTGGGTTTGATCCCTGGGTTGGGAAGATCCCTTGGAGAAAGGAAAGGCTACCCACTCCAGTATTCTGGCCTGGAAAATTCCATGGACTCTCCATGGGGTCACAAAGAGTCAGACATGACTGAGCGACTTTCACTCACTTTCCCATTTTACTGTTGATGGCCAGTTAGGGGATAATACCTGGGACATATCTGGGGGATATTCTGGGACATATCTTTTGGTGAACATGCATGTACAGTTGACTCTCTGTATCCAAGAACTCCATATCACTGAATTCAATCAACCAGGGATTGAAAATATTCAGGAAAAAACCTGTCAAAAAGCAAAACCTGAATCAATAGCACACGATTTACATAGCATTTACATTGTTTTAGGTAATATAAGTAATCTAAAGAAGATCTAAATTATACAACAGAATGTGTGTAGGACTTTCATGCCATTTTATCTGGGCTTCCCAGGTGGCGCTAGCGGTAAAGAACGCGCCTACAAATGCAGCAGACATAAGAGGCTCAGGTTCAATCCCTGGGTCAGGAAGATCCCCTGGAGGAGGGCATGCAACTCACTCCAGTATTCTTGCCTGAAAAATCCCATGGACAGACGAGCCTAGCAGGCTACAGTCCATGGGGTCACAAAGAGTTGCACACTTCACACCATTTTATGAAAAGGACTTGAGCACCCATGGATTTTGGCATCCAAGGAGGTCCTGGAACAAATACGAGGTTGGTATACAGGGATGACTACAAAGTACATTCATATTTTGTTAGGCTGTCACAGGGCAATTTATATTCATAATTAGTAGATATAGCCAAATTATTTTCCAAACTAGTTATACTAATTACACTTTAACCAGCAGGATATGATATTTCTCTTTTTCTCCCATCCTCCCTCCCTCTTTTCCTTTCTTTCATTTACATATTAATTCACATTTACTGACAATCTATGGATTAGGCACTGGGTATCGGTCTTAAGTCTGTTTGGCTGCTATAACAACATAGACTGGGTACGTTATAAACAACAAACATGTACTCCTCACAGTTCTGGAGGCTGAAGTCCAAGATCGGGGTGTCAGCGCCTTGGTGTGTTCCGAGTCTGCTTCCTGGTTCGCAGCCTGTGACTTCTGTGTCCTCGAATGGGGAAGGGCTCGGGAGCTCTGTTGGCCTCTTTCATAAGAGCTTTAATACCATTCTCGGGTGCTGCACCCTCATGACCTAACCAATTCCCAAAGGCCTCAATGCTATCACTATGGGCATCAGGACTTCAAAACATGAATTTCAGAGGAGCACAAACATTCAGGCCACAGCAGGATCTAAAGGTGAATTAGGATGAATTGAGGTGTGCGTTTCCTGGGGGTCCTCTCCATCTCCCGTGTCTTCCCCCCAGCCACTAGCAGCCACTAATCTGTTTTCTGTCTCCAAGGATTTGCCTCTTCTGGACACAATATAAATGGAATCATACAAAATGTGACCTTTCTATCTGGATTCTTTCACTTAGCATTATGCTTTGAAGGTTTAACTATGTTGTATCATGAATCAGAATTTCATTCCTTTTGATGGCTGAATAACATTCCCTTGTGTATATATACGCCACATTTTGTTTTTCCATTCATTAGGTGATAGACAACAGTGTTGTTTCTGTTTCCTTGACTATTATGAATACTGATGTTTTTGCAAATGAACATTTATATAAAAGTTTTCGCTTGAACATAGATTTTCATTTCTCTCAAGTATACACCTAGGAATGGATCTACTTGCTGGATCACAGGTAATTCTAACTTTAATACAGAATTAAAAATTTTAAGAAACTGCCAAATTGTTTTCCACTGTGGCTGCATCATTTTACATTCCCACTAGCACTATATAAGGGTTTCAATTTCTTTACATCCTTGCCAACAATGTTATTTCCATTTTTTTAATAGCCATCCTAGTAGGTGTGAAGTGCTACCTCACTGTGGTTTTTTTTTTTTTTAACTGAAATATAGTTGATTTACAATGTTGTGTTATTTCAGGTATTCAGGGTTTTGTGGGTTTTTTTGCATACTATATTCCATCATAAGTTATTGTAAGATATTAGGTATAATTCCCTGTGCTATACAATAAGTCCTTGTTGTTTATGCATTTTATGTATAGTCAGTCAGTCAGTTCAATTGCTCAGTCGTGTCCAACTCTTTGTGACCCCATGAATCACAGCACACCAGGCTTCCCTGTCCATCAACCAACCCCCGGAGCTCACTCAGACTCGCGCCCGTCGAGTCAGTGATGCCATTCAGCCATCTCATCCTCTGTCGTCCCCTTCTCCTCCTGCCCCCAATCCCTCCCGACATCAGAGTCTTTTCCAATGAGTCAACTCTTCGCATGAGGTGGCCAAAGTACTGGAGTTTCAGCTTTAGCATCATTCCCTCCAAAGAAATCCCAAGGCTGATCTCCTTCAGAATGGACTGGTTGGATCTCCTTGCAGTCCAAGGGACTCTCAGGAGTCTTCTCCAACACCACAGTTTCAAAGCATCAATTCTTCAGCACTCAGCCTTCTTCACAGTCAACTCTCACATCCATACCTGACCACTGGAAAAACCATAGCCTTGACTAGATGGACCTTTGTTGGCAAAGTAATGTCTCTGCTTTTGAATATGTTATCTAGGCTGGTCATAACTTTTCTTCCAAGGAGCAAGCGTCTTTTAATTTCATGGCTGCAGTCACCATCTGCAGTGATTTTGGAGCCCAGAAAAATAAAGTCTGACACTGTTTCCACTGTGTCTCCATCTGTGTCTATTAATTCCATGGTCTTAATTTGTCCCTCCCCGCCTCTTCCCTTTGGTAACCATGTTTGTTTTCTATGCCTTTGACTCTGTTTCTGTTTTGTATATAGATTCATTTGTATTATATTTTTTAGATTTCATATATAAATGATATCATGTAGTATTTATCCTTCTCTGACTTATTTCACTAAGCATAATTTCTTTAGGTCCATCCATGTTGCTACAAATAGCAATATTTCATTATTTTTTATGGCTAGTAATATGCATTTGTGTGTGTGGGGGTGTATACACAGATATATAAACACAGACACACATAAATACCACATCTCCTTAAGTCAATCATTCACTGCGGTTTTGATTTGCATTTCCCTAATGACGAATGATGTTAAACACTTTTTCATGGGCTTACTGCTCATTTTTAGATTTTCTTCCAAGAAGTGTCTACTCAAGCCCTTTGCTAATTTTTTAACTGGGTTGTCTTTTTGTTTTTGAGCTGTTAAGAGTTCTTTACATATTCTGTATATCCTTATCAGATAAATGATTTGTAAATATTTGCTCTCATTCTGTGCATTGTCTTTTTCCTTTCTTGATAGTATCCTCTGATGCACAGAAGTTTTAAATTTAATGAAGTCCAATTTATCTAATTTTTTTCTTTTACTTGTGCTCTTGGTGTCATATCTAAGAATCTATTGCCAAATCCAATGCATGAAGATTTACTCTCATGTTTTCTTATGAGTTTTATGGTTTTAGCTCTTATATTTAGGTCTTTGACCCAGCTTGAATTAGTTTCCATGTAGGATGTGAGATAGGGGTCCAACTTCATCCTTTTATATGTGGATATCTAGTTGCCTCAGTACCATTCATTGAAAAGACTATTCTTTTCCCTGTTTAACTGTCTTGTCACCCTGGTCAAAAATCAACTGGTCATAGATATACTGGTTTACTTCTGGATGTTCAATTCTATTTCATTGATCTATATATCTAACTTTATGAAAATACTTTTTTTTCTGCTTTTAATACATATTTTTTTTTATTATAGTTCTTCCCCCCCCCCATTTCTTTTTTTCTTAACACCAAAAACATTTTTGGGGTAAAGCCAATTCAGTACCACTGTTTTGACTTCTATAGTTTCATAACTAAGTTTTAACACTGAGAAGTGTGAGTCCTCCAATTTTGTCCTGTTTTGCCAAGATTGTTTGGCATCTTGGGGTCCCTTGAAATTCCACATGATTTTAGATTCCACTTGCCCATTTATGCAAAAAAAAAAAAAAAAAGGCAGCTGCTATTCTGAAAGATTGCATTGATTCTGTAGATATGAGTTCTACCATCTTTACACAGCACTTTGTCTTATATATATATTTTTTAGAACTAGCTTATCAGTCTCTACCAAACTGCAAACCTCAATCTATTTTCACTTGCCCATGGTCTTCCTTCCTGAAACCTTTCCTCCATTTCTTATACAGGATGCCCACAAAACTAATTCATAATCCATTATCCATAATCCATTAAACCACTGGAAAGGTTAATGCTTCCTTCTACCTTAGAAAATTTCCTTCTTAGCAGGGCAAGCTGAAATCACAATGAATGTAATTTCTCTCAGCTTTCAAGAAAAAGTAATCCACAATATATAAACTTTTTAATTCATGAAAATAATAATCTTCCTAGTCACAAGATAAATTGTCTTACCTGTATAGCAAAAGTACCAACTCCACCTGAAGCGCCCAGGATTAAAACACTGCAACGCAAAAGAAACTATCATGAAGATATTAAGCCAACATAACTGAATAAACAAACAAGATGTTTTCAACATGTAACTGGCTCAAGGATAATCCCCAAAGCAAACATTCAGTTTCCCTAGATTCTATTACACAAGATTTTTATTCATCAGGTTCACCAAGAATCCATAAATCCTTAAAGTTAGACATACTATGAACTCTTTACCAAGAATACAAAATATCAAATACACCAATGATTTGTATTTTTAAAAGTAGCTCAGATGGTTGTTGGTAACATTTGCCTTATACTTTTTCTAGGCTTAAATTACTATAGGTTTCTCTCTAAGAGCAAGCTTTGGGATCCTTTTCAGTGTGCTACAGAATATTCAGTTGCTCTCTAAGAAAAATCACATTCCGGACCACATTCTTGCGAAAGTGGAATAAACGTCTTTTGTTCAGACAAGTCCCATCACGCTCACCAGCTTTCATAAAGGGAAACCAATCTTATCTTCAGTTTGGTTTCTTGTTAAAGCAGATGAATCTGTTTTATCAGTGCAAACATGCTTGTGCTCCAGGTTTTTACCGTGTTTGCTTACTAGTGTAGTCCTCCTGCCTCTCCAGATCAAGGGTGTGCAGCCTGGGGTTTGTGGATGAGTGCCGCTGAGGGCTGTGAGGGTATGAACTCCCTGAAACTGTGAACTGACTCAAATAACATGCAAAGTTTGGTGAGACCACGCCTAAGTGCATTTGAGAGAAGGGGGATCCATCAGACTTATCACCAAGTTCCCAAAGAATCACTGTCAAGAATCACTGCTTTACATATTCTTACATTTCATTCTTGAATTAAGCTAGAGCTCCAGTGAACTGCCTTCCTCTGACTGCAGAGATTCAAGTCCTCAGAAAACTGTACTGAATTGTACTTTGGTGTTCTGTTACCAGTCTAGGCTGAGAGACATTACAAAAAGTTACTATTTGATATCTGATACTACATTAGCTAAGGGGATACTGCTGAGAGAATTCATGAGAATTTTGGAGTGCCATATGGAGTGCCCGCGGGGGAAAAAAAAACAAGTTGTGGCAGTAGCTATGCTTCTATTATCTGTCACTGCAAACGCTCTAACTGCAGGCTGCGGGCCCCTCTTTGACTCAGCTGCGGGAAAGCGCAGGGAACTCTGTCACCTACCTTAAGCAGGGACACCCGATCTTGGAACAGACATTGTGTTTATAATCTTAACTCTACTTTTATTTTTTTCTCTCTTACCCAAATCACAGAAGGCTGACTGTCACCCTTTGGATCTTAGAAGTTACTGGTAATATTTTTCAGTCAGGTATTCCTTTTGAAATTAACACCATCAAATTAAGACAAGTCTCTTTGGAAATGATACTCCTTTTAGAAGAGTTACTTTCAATTTCACAGAATTATAAATTGTAAAGAATAAAAAAAAATTTAAAGATACACTCTTCCAAAAATCCTTCAATTCACACATTTAATAGCCTTAATGCTTCCTAAATGGTGGGGGCTGGGGGGCAGACTGCTTCACAGATACATCCAGCAATTAGTTCATCCATGGAATATTTTACCCTCTTATTTGGAAATATAAGTTTGGTCAAACTCTCATTAAGTTCTTCACAATCTTATCTTTTTGCAACTCTGATTTCCTCTCAACTACTTCTACAACAGACTCTCCACCTGAGCCTCCCTGGTCCCCTCGCATGTACCCCAAGTTCCATTCATGTTGGCCCAGATCTCAAGCTCTCAAATGCCTTCACTGCCTGCTGAGATCTCCCTATCCGCAAAGGCTCACAGTTTGTGAACAATACCTGTTTGTTTGAACAACACCTCAGAGATAGCCCTGAGCCTGATATCCACGCTGCACGTGTGGCATGCTGTTAACTTTCATTCATATGCTTGCTGCCCAAGCCGTTCTGCAAGCCTCAAGGACAGAGACCTTATATATGCTCTGCATCAGTTGTACTACCCTCGGTGTCGCAGATGCCTGATCCAGGCTTCCCTGGTGGTCCAGAGGTTAAGAATCTGCCTGCCAATGGAGGGGACACAGGTTCGATCCCTGGTCCAGGAAGATTCCACATATCATGGGGCAATTAAGCCTGTGTGCCACAGCTACTGAGCCTGCACTCCATAGTGAGAAGCTTGCGAACTGCAACTAGAGAGTAGCCTCCACTCTCCACAACTAGAGAAAGCCCACGCTCAGCCATGAAAACTCAGCACAGCCAAAAATAAAAACATAAATTATTTTAAAAAAATCTTTTAAATCAGCATTATATCTGACAATTAACAACAAATGCTACTACCCTAAATGTGGGAGTCACCTGGCTATTTGAAAAATTGCATTAAAGTTTCTTCCAATAAAGAAAAGCTTGAAATCAATTTCTGGTTCTCTCCCTAAGAATGGTGGATTGAGGATACCAAATACAATGGCTTCCCTTGTGGTTCAGTTGGTAAAGAATCTGCCTGCAATGCTGGATACCTGGCTTCGATCCCTGGGTTGGAAAGATCCCCTGCAGAAGGAAAAGGCTACTCACTCCCGTATTCTGGCCTGGAGAATTGCACAGACTGTAGAGGCCATGGGGTCACAAAGAGTTGGGACACGACTGAGCGACTTTTACACACACACACAAATCAATGGCTGCTCAGGGAACCAATGGCTGGACACATTTCCAGCCTCACTGCTGTTAGATCATAGCTTCCCCCCCCATATCTCTTAATCCAAAACAGTCTCACTCCTCCATATAAAAAGCAACACTGTGTTTCTCAGCAGTGCTTGGTGGAAGAGGGTGTGGTTTTGCGTTAGCAGCTTCAGTTCCTAATGCTGTCACTTGATGGCGCCCGTGAGTGCAGAACTGGCAAAGAACAAGCCCAATGAGCGCTACAGACCAACGGTCTGTGTGTGAAGTAGCCTGGGGACACACCATTCTCGGGTCCTGCAAGCTCCATGTTTTGTTCAGGCTTAACCAGGGCCTGTACTTTTCTTTAAACAAGGAAAGTCCCCAGATGGGACAGCAGGCAAGTTTATTTTCAAGCTAACAGTAGGTTAGCTAGCACTCTGTGGTTTGAAGCCCTGTGACTGAACAAACTCTTCTTGTACTCTTCAAAGCACTTTCAATAAAAAGGGAAAGTCCCGCTGTCCCTTACCCCCAGTGGCCCTTCATTTCAGTGCTATAGAGTGGGAGTACTTTCTAACCCACTGCAGTAATAGTCACAAGATACATTCAGACTTCACTGAAGTAGAAGTCTATTTGTCATGGTGAAGAAAAGCGTGCTGTATTGCTTGTTGGTTTATAAACAGCAAGTACCCAGGAAATACACTTTGCAAAAAGCACTATAATTCAAAATTGCCAATAATTTTAATCACATTCCTCTCTTACTAAGCCCATATGCCCAGCTTCTTTTGAAGTCAGTGGGAACTGAACTGTGGCAGATATAAAAATATGGGGGAAGAAAATATGAATAATTATTAAGCTGCTAATGCACTTTAAACCCTAGATTCTCATTTTCCTCTGTCATTTCTGCCATCTTTCCGCTCTCCCTAAACATACGTTAAGGCACTAAGGCAACGCTGACTTCTTTACCGTGATCGAGTCACTCTGTATTCAGCACCTGGGCACCTAAGGCCTCTACAGTCACATTTTCAGTATCACAATCTACGAGACATGGCATCAACACCCCAGTCGCCTTACAAATAAAAAATATATGAAACACACTACAAAACAGCAGGCGATCCAGAAGTAGGGAATTGCCTTTCAAATTTCTATATTCTGGCTAAGCCCCAGAAGTCTTCAAATGCCAGGGAGCGGTGGTATTTAGAGACCCGGGGTCAAGTCCCCACGCTCTCATTAACTGCATCTCTAGGCCTCAGATGCATCTGCAGTGAAACGATAATCACAGAGGTGTACTCCAGGAGTTAACGTATAAGAACTGGCATTTTCAATCTAATTTAAGCTTATATTTAGTTTCTTCGCCTTTCTAACATAGAACTAAATGACCGTCACGACTGCTCTCCCCAAACCACATACTTGTAATGGAAATAAAAATAAAAGTCATATCACAAGAGCAGACTGCCCTTCATTAAGTCCTAATGGCTCGGAAACAGAGCTGATTTAAATATGGCTAAATCTTCCATCCGTAGAAACAAGTGGTCTTTTAAAAAATAAGGATGAGGCTGAAAACACATAAACTCTTTTTAGTTTCACCCAGAACTCTTAAATCGGGGGCAGGGGCGGGGGGAAATGGGTGAACGAAAGCATATCATAATATGCTAAATTTATTCCCTTAAGTAAGTGAGAAACAACTTGAATAAGGGAAAAAGAGCTACAAAACAAATCAACCAAGCAGGACCAAGACAGTCTGGATTTGTGTGTCCCCTCCTTCCAAACCTCCCTAATTCATGCAGACATTCCCCAACTTACAGAAGAGTTCATGTGTAAATTAGCTGTTTGGAACTTTAAACACACTTTCCCATGAAAACAAAGCTACTTATACATCTTGGCAAGATGCCCAGGGTAGCCCTTTAAAAAGGTTTAGTTAACCCATAATGGACCAAAAACCTCATACACAGGATAACAATGGTTTTTTGAGACGTGTATTCAGAATTTCAACCTAGGCTACTGGGAACACAGCTCCCCAAACAGGACAGGCATTGGGAACCATCCCAAGACATTGATTCTTCCATCTGGTGCCAAACAGAGGGAGTAAGATGGAGGGAAGGATCGTTTGGGATAGCGCCATGAGAATGGAGGAGAGAAGTAGCGTGACCAGAGGAGCATCTTCCCTGGAACTAACAGGGTTCAGGACACACCACCCCCAAACACAGCACCTTGGCAGATTGAATATTTTAAGCTGAAGGAATGTGAGAAACAGCAAATGCAGGAAGCACTCTCTGACCTTCTTCAATGAAGCTGGCCACAAGACCCTCGGTAGGGGTGTGTGCCCTGTGCCTGGGGGAAAAGAGCATCTGATCTCCAAGACCAGATGGAGTGGGGAGCCAGAAAAAACTGACATTGCGGAGTTTTCTCACTTTACTACACGCAGCACATATATTTGTCCTAGAACATTTTCTCTACTCTGGAAAAGTAGCACAAAGATGTTCAGGTGTAAAAATCGAAACAGACTTATACAGAGAGCAAACAGGTCTCAGTAATTACCAGGTTCAATCCCTGGGTCAGGAAGATCCCCTGGAGAAGGAAATGGCAACCCACTCCGATATCCTTGCCTGGAGAATTCCATGGACAGGAGTCTGGTGGGCTACAGTCCATGGGGTTGCAAAGAATCAGACAGCACTGAGTGACTAACACTTTCACTTTCAAGGGAACAAAAGGATGCAGAAATAACTCTTATCAGGCAAGAAAGATAACAATAGCAAGAAAGTGAAAGTGAAGTCTTTCAGTCCTGACTTACTCTTTGCCATCCCAAGGACTGTAGCCCACCAGGCTCCTCCATGCATGCAATTTTCTAGGCAAGAATACTGGAGTGGGTTGCCATTTCCTTCTCCAGGGGATCTTCCCAACACAGGGACTGAACCTGGGTCTCCCCCATTCTGGGCAGATGCTTTACCCCCTGAGCCACCAGGGAATCCTATGGAATAATAGCAAAGGGGAAGTGAAGTGAAGTCGCTCAGTCGTGTCCAACTCTTCGCGACTCCGTGGACTGTAGCCTACCATGCTCCTCTGTCCATTGAATTTTCCAGGCAGAGTACTGGAGTGGGTTGCCATTTCCTTCTCCAGAGGATCTTCTTGACCCAGGGATCGAACCCAGGTCTCTCGCATTGTAATCAAGACACTTTACCATCTGAGCCACCAGAGAAGTCCTATAATAGCAGGGAATAATAGCAAAGATAATGTCAATTGCTGTTGTTGTTTACAATGTCATGGGTGAAGACTCCCAGTTGTTTCAGTGATAAAGATTAGCCCAAAGAGCTTAACTACCACATCAACTGGAACCTCAACACAGGATGAGATGGCTGGATGGCATCAGTGACACGATGGACATGAGTTTGAGCAAGCTCTGGGAGTTGGTGATGGACAGGAAAGCCTGGCATGCTGCAGTCCATGGGGTCACAAAGAGTTGGTCATGACTGAGCGACTGAACTGAAGGAATGACAATATCCACCTTTTCCGGCTCTTGTGATTGTTAATCAATCAAAGCTTCCAAGGCCAAGTCCCTACATGAATATGCACATTCTCTTGGCTTAAAACTTTTCCAAAATTTTTCCAATTTTGTTTGTGATCAGTTCAGGTCAGTTCAGTTCAGTCTTGTCTGACTCTTTGCGACCCCATGGACCGCGGCACGCCAGGCCTACCTGTCCATCACCAACTCCCGGACTGTACTCAAACTCATGTTCATTGACTTGGTGATACCATCCAACCATCTCATCCTCTGTTGTCCCCTTCTCCTGCCTTCAATCTTTCTCAGAATCAGGGTCTTTTGAAATGAGTCAGCTCTTTGCATCAGGTGGCCAAAGTATTGGAGTTTCAGCTTCAGCATCAGTCCTTCCAATCAACATTCAAGACCGATCTCCTTTAGGATAGGCTGATTAGATCTCCTTGCAATCCAACGGACTCCCAAGAGTCTTCTTCAACACCACAGTTCAAAAGCATCAACTCTTCGGTGCTCAACTTCCTTGACAGTCAAACGCTCACATCCATACATTACTACCGGAAAAACCATAGCCTTGACTAGACAGACCTTTGTTGGCAAAGTAACGTCTCTGCTTTTAATATGCTATCTAGGTTGATCATAATTTCCTTCCAAGAAGCAAGCATCTTTTAATTTCATGGCAGCAGTCATCATCTGTAGTGATTTTGGAGCCCCCCAAAATAAAGTCTGTCACTGTTTCCACCGTTTCCCCAACTATTTGCCATGAAGTGATGGGACCAGACACCATGATCTTCGTTTTCTGAATGTTGAGCTTTAAACCAACTTTTTCCACTCTCCTCTTTCACTTTCATCAAAGGTTCTTCATTTTCTGCCATAAGGGTGGTATCATTTGCATATCTAAGGTTATTGATCTCTTCCGGCAATCTTGATTCCAGCTTGTGCTTCATCCAGCCCAGCATTTCTCATGATGTACTCTGCATATAAGTTAAAGAAGCAGGGTGACAATATACAGCCTTGACGTACTCCTTTCCCTATTTGGAACCAGTCTGTTGTTCCATGTCCAGTTCTAACTGTTGCTTCCTGACCTGTGTACAGATTTCTCAAGAGGCAGGTCAGGTGGCCTGGTATTCCCATCTCTTTCAGAATTTTCCACAGTTTGTTGTGATCCACTCAATCAAAGCTTTGGCATAGTCAATAAAGCAGAAATAGATGTTTTTTTGGAACTCTCTTGTTTTTTCGATGATTCAGTGGATGTTCACAATTTGATCTCTGGTTCCTCTGCCTTTCCTAAAACCAGCTTGAACATCTGCAAGTTCACAGTCCACATACTGTTGAAAGTTGGCTTGGAGAATTTTGAGCGTTACTTTACTAGCATGTGAGATGAGTGCAACTGTGTAGTGGTTTGAGCATTCTTTGGCACTCAGATATGCAGATGGTACCATCCTTATGGTAGAAAGTGAAGAGGAACTAAAGAGCCTCTTGATGAGAGTGAAAAAGTTGGTTTAAAGCTCAACATTCAGAAAACTAAGATCATGGCATCTGGTCCCATCATTTCATGGGAAATAGATGGGGAAACAGTGGAAACAGTGGGGCTCCAAAATCACTGCAGATGGTGACTGCAGCCATGAAATTAAAAGTGCTTACTCCTTGGAAGGAAAGTTATGACCAACCTAGATAGCATATTCAAAAGCAGAGACAGTGCTTTGTCAACAAAGGTCCATCTACTCAAGGCTACGGTTTTTCCAGTGGTCATGTATGGATGTGAGAGTTGGACTGTGAAGAAGGCTGAGCACTGAAGAATTGATGCTTTGGAACTGTGGTGTTGGAGAAGACTCTTGAGAGTCCCTTGGACTGCAAGGAGATCCAACCAGTCCTTTCTGAAGGAGATCAGCCCTGGGATTTCTTTGGAAGGAATGATGCTAAAGCTGAAACTCCAGTACTTTGGCCACCTCATGCGAAGAGTTGACTCATTGGAAAAGACTCTGATGCTGGGAGGGATTGGGGGCAGGAGGAAAATGGGACAGAGGATGACGTGGCTAGATGGCATCATTGACTCGATGGACGTGAGTCTGAGTGAACTCCGGGAGATAGTGATGGGCAGGGAGGCCTGGTGTACTGCGATTCATGGAGTCGCAAAGAGTCAGACATGACTGAGCGACTGAACTGAACTGAACTTCTTTGGGACTGGAATGAAAACTGACCTTTTCCAGTCCTGTGGCCACTGCTGAATTTTCCAAATTTGCTGACATATTGAGTGCAGCACTTTCACAGCATGTTCTTTCAGGATTTGAAACAGCTCAACTGGAATTCCATCACCTCCACTAGCTTTGTTCGTAGTGATGCTTTCTAAGGCTCACTTGACTTCACATTCCAGGGTGTCTGGCTCTAGGTGAGTGATCACACCACCGTCATTATCTGGGTGGTGAAGATCTTTTTTGTATAGTTCTTCTGTGTATTCTTGCCACCTCTTCTCAACATCTTCTACTTCTGTTAGGTCCATACCATTTCTGTCCTTTATTGAGACCATCTTTGCATGAAATTTTCCCTTAGTATCAATTTTCTTCAAGAGATCTCTAGTCATTCCCATTGAATTGTTTTCCTCTATTTCTTTGCACTTAGCACTGAGGAAGGCTTTCTTATCTCTCCTTGCTATTCTTTGAACTCTGCATTCAAATGGGTATATTTTTCCTTTTCTCCTTTGCTTTTCGCTTCTCTTCTTTTCACAGCTATTCGTAAGGCCTCCCCAGACAGCCATTTTGCTTTTTTGCATTTCTTTTATTTGGGGATGGTCTTGATCCCTGTCTCCTGTACAATGTCACAAACCTCCATCCATAGTTCATTAGGCACTCTATCAGATCTAGTCCCTTAAATCTATTTCTCACTTCCACTGTATACTTGTAAGGGATTAAATTTAGGTCATACCTGAATGGTCTAGTGGTTTTCCCTACTCTCTTAAGTCTGGTTTTGGCAATAAGGAGTTCATGATCTGAGCCACAGTCAGCTCCCTGTCTTTTTTTTTTTCGTTTTTTTTGTGCTGACTGTATAGAGCTTCTTCACCTTTGGCTGCAAAGAATATAATCAATCTGATTTTGGTATTGACCATTTGGTGATGTCCATGTGTAGAGTCTTCTCTTGTGTTGTTGGAAGAGGGCATTTGCAATGACCAGTGCATTCTCTTGGCAAAATCCTATTAGCCTTTGCCCTGCTTCATTCTGTTCTCTAAGGCCAAATTCACCTGTTACTCCAGGTGTTTCTTGACTTCCTACTTTTGCATTCCAGTCCTCTGTAATGAAAAGGACATCTTGTTTGCATTCCAAAAGGTCTTACAGGTCTTCATAGAACCATTCAACTTCAGCTTCTTCAGCATTCCTGGTCAGATCTCTGTTCAATCCAAGTGGATTACCATGATATTGAATGGTTTGCCTTGGAAATGAACAGAGATCTGTCTGTTGTTTTTGAGATTGCATCCAAGCACTGCATTTTGGACTCTTCTGTTAACTATGATGGCTACTCCATTTCTTCTAAGAGATTCTTGCCCATAGTAGTAGATATAATGGTCAACTGCATTAAAAATCACCCATTCCAGTCCATTTTAGTTTTCTGATTCCTGAAATGTCAACGTTCACTCTTGCCATCTCCTGTTTGACCACTTCCAATTTGCCTTGATTCATGGACCTGATGTCCAGGTTCCTATGCAATATTGCTCTTTACAGCATCAGACCTTGCTTCTGCTGTGTAGCACTGGAGCGGCAAGTGGCCAAGAGGAAATACCCCACGTCCAAGGTCAGTAGGCACGGCCATGAGGAGATACCCCACGTCCAAGGTAAGAGAAACCCAAGTAAGACGGTAGGCACTAACAGAGGGCATCAGAGGGCAGATAGACTGAAACCACAATCTCAGACAACTAGTCAATCTGATCTCATGGACCACAGCCTTGTCTAACTCAATGAAACTAGGCCATGCCATTTGGGGCCACCCAAGACAGACGGGTCATGGTGGAGAGGTCTGACAGAATGTGGTCCACTGGAGAAGGGAATGGCAAACCACTTCAGTATTCTTGCCTTGAGAACCCCATGAACAGTATGAAAACACAAAAAGATAGGACACTGAAAGATGAACTCTCCAGGTCGGTAGGTGCCCAATATGCTACTGGAGATCAGTGGAGAAATAACTCCAGAAAGAATGAAGGGATGGAGCCAAAGCAAAAACAATACACAATTGTGGATGTGATTGGTGATAGAAGCAAGGTCCAATGCTTTAAAGAGCAATACTGTTTGTGATAGACCTCAGTATCCTCCTTACTTGCTGCAAGTAATAATAAATCCTTCCTTCTCCTGAAGTTTGGCTTGGCTGTGTCTTTTGACTTGACACCCACCAAGAGGTGAACCGAGTTTTCAAGTAACACATACGTGCTTTTGTAAAACTTAACAAAAGAAAGATATGCTGATAAATATGGCACCCCAAAACATACCACTTAGGCATAAGGATTATTCTGAGCTGAAAGCAATTGAGAAGCAGATGTAAGAAATCTCTGAACTCCTATTTGCCTAAAAGCAGGACAGAAGTTTAGAAAAGAGCTCCTTCTGCTCTTTACCAGGAAGGACAAAGGTTAATCCCTGGAGATAACTTTAGACCCTTATCAAGGGAGAAGTCACCAACTTAAATTTGCATAATGAATTTTATTCTTGCTTTTCCTGGTAAACTTCCACAACTGGCCTTCCCTATGCTTTTCTTTTATCTTGAGCTTTAAGACAGCATTTTAGCCCCAATTCTAAGCTAACTCCTTGAGTAACTCATTCTTCCCGGGGGCATCTCTCATGCATACATGAGGCATATATGTTAATAAATTTTTTGTTGTTGTTGTTAATCTTTTATTACAGAAGCCTCAATAGAGAACTCAGGAGAAGGCGATGGTACCCCACTCCAGTACTTTTGCCTGGAAAATCCCATGGACGGAGGAGCCTGGTAGGCTGCAGTCCATGGGGTCACTAGAGTCGGACATGACTGAGCGACTTCACTTTCACTTTTCCCTTTCACGAATTAGAAAAGGAAATGGCGACCCACTCCAGTGTTCTTGCCTGGAGAATCCCAGGGACGGGGGAGCCTGGTGGGCTGCCATCTGTGGGGTCGCATAGAGTCGGACACGACTGAAGCGACTTAGCAGCAGCAGCAGCAGCAGCAGCAGCAATAGAGAAATCAGAAGAGTACAGGGAAAATTATTTTCCTTCCCCTACTAACCACAATCAGTTAAAACTGCTGTCTCTTTCCACTCCTGCCTTCCCCTCCATTATATCAATACTTCCTCTCTTGCCAGGTGACACTACATTTGATTTGAAAAAATACCATTGCTTTGGGTTCAGTGGGAAATATTGACATGGTGCATAGTAATTTCTGAGTTGAGTTATTACAAGCTGCTCTGGTTTAAGAATGCCTTCCAAGAATATTCCTACTTCCCACTACATCAACACAACAAGGTATCATGGCATTTTATTATGATAAGACTGAATGTCATGGTACCTAGCAATGGATTATATGAGCAGTGAAGGAGAAACAGTGTTCATGGGGCTCTCAAGGCAAGAATACTGAAGTGGTTTGCCATTCTCTTCTCCAGTGGACCACAGGCTATCAGTAAAGGACAGAAATGTTATGGATCTGACAGAAGCAGAAGATATTAAGAAGAGGTGGCAAGAATACACAGAAGAACTGTACAAAAAAGATCTTCACACCCAGATAATCACGATGGTGTGATCACTCACCTAGAGCCAGACATCCTGAATGTGAAGTCAAGTGAGCCTTAGAAAGCATCACTACAAACAAAGCTAGTGGAGGTGATGGAATTCCTGTTGAGCTATTTCAAATCCTGAAAGAACATGCTGTGAAAGTGCTGCACTTAATATGCCAGCAAATTTGGAAAACTCAGCAGTGGCCACAGGACTGGAAAAGGTCAGTTTTCATTCCAGTCCCAAAGAAAAGCAATGCCAAAGAATGCTCAAACTACCGCACAGTTGCACTCATCTCACATGCTAGTAAAGTAATGCTCATACTTCTCCAAGCCAGACTTCAGCAATACGTGAACCGTGAACTCCCTGATGTTCAAGCTGGTTTTAGAAAAGGCAGAGGAACCAGAGATCAAATTGCCAACATCCGCTGGATCATCGAAAAAACAAGAGAGTTCCAGAAAAACATCTATTTCTGCTTTATTGACTATGCCAAAGCTTTTGACTGTGTGGATCACAAGACACTGTGGAAAATTCTGAAAGAGATGGGAATACCAGACCACCTGACCTGCCTCTTGAGAATCTGTACACAGGTCAGGAAGCAACAGTTAGAACTGGACATGGAACAACAGACTGGTTCCAAAGAGGGAAAGGAGTACGTCAAGGCTGTATATTGTCACCCTGCTTATTTAACTTATATGCAGAGTACATCATGAGAAACGCTGGACTGGAAGAAACACAAGCTGAAATCAAGATTGCCGGGAGAAATATCAATAACCTCAGATATGCAGATGAGACCACCCTTATGGCAGAAAGCAAAGAAGAACTAAAGAGCCTCCTGATGAAAGAGGAGAGCGAAAAAGCTGGCTTAAAGCTCACCATTCAGAAAACTAAGATCATGGCATTCAGTACCATCACTTCATGGCAAATAGATGGGGAAACAGTGGAAACAGTGACAGACTATTTTGGGGGGGCTCCAAAATCACTGCAGATGGTGACTGCAGCCGTGAAATTAAAAGACGCTTACTCCTGGAAGGAAATTACGACCAACCTAGACAGCATATTAAAAAGCAGAGACGTTACTTTGCCAACAAAGGTCCGTCTAGTCAAGGCTACGGTTTTTCCAGTGGTCATGTATGGATGTTAAGAGTTGGACTATAAAGAAAGCCAAGTGCAGAAGAATTGATGCTTTTGAACTGTGGTATTGGAGAAGACTCTTGAGAGTCTCTTGGACTCCAAGGAGATCCAGCCAGTCCATCCTAAGGAGATCAGTCCTGGGTGTTCATTGGAAGGACTGATGCTAAAGCTGAAGCTCCAATACTTTGGCCACCTCATGCAAAGAGCCGACTCGTTAGAAAAGGCCCTGATGCTGGGAAAAATTGAGGGCAGGAGGAGAAGAAGGAGACAGAGGATGAGATCGTTGGACAGTATCACCGACTCAAAGGACAGAAGTTTGAGCAAACTCCAAGGGATGGTGAAGGACAGGGAAGACTGGTGTGCTGCAGTTCATGAGATAGCAGAGTCGGACACAACTGAGTGACTAAACAACAACTCACATTCTGAGATGGCCCATGCTGTCTGTGGAGTGTATTTCTCTTTAAATAAATCCACTTCTTACCTATCCTTTTGTCTCGCACTGAATTCTTTCTGCAATGAGACACCAAGAACCTGAACTCCACTGAGTGCTGAAACCAGGGGTATGTGATCTCAGTTGGAAGACTGTGAGGTCAAGTCCCAATCTGAGATGCATGATGTTGGGAAGGACGGCTAGTCTTATGGCGAAATCACCCCCTACCCTGCCCCTGCCTCATACCCAGTTTCCATGCTGCTACTTCTAAGGCTGCATAAATGTCACCTGTGCCCAAATTTCCTCGGGAAGAGAGCTTGTGAGGCACTGCACTTCCCAATCTATGGAATGTTTTCCCTTGAATAAAGGACATCACACTTGCTACTAAATTGTATTATTTCTGTCATTTAATACCACTCTTGGGCTTCCCTGGTAGCTCAGCTGGTAAAGAATCTGCAATGGAGGAGACCCTGGTTCGATTCCTGGTGGGGAAGATCTGCTGGAGAAGGGATAGGCTACCCACTCCAGTATTCTTGGGCTGCCCTGGTGACTCAGCTGGTAAAGAATCTGCCTGCAATGTGGGAGACCTGGGTTCGACCCCTGGGTTGGGAAGACCCCCTGGAGAAGAGGACAGATACCCACTCCAGTGTTCTGGCCTGGAGAATCCCATGGTCCATGAGGGCACAAAGAGTCAGACACAACTGAACAGCTTTCACTTTTACAGGGAAGATATTAGGCTGCAAAGAACGAGATGGTTAGATGGCATCACCGACTCAATGGACATGAATTTGAGCAAACTCCAGGATACTGGAGGACAGAGGAGCCTAGTGTGCTACAGTCCATGGGGTGACAGAGAGTCGGACATGACTTACCGACTGAACAACAGTTAATGAAGATTATCAATCAAAATGTATTTTGGGCTTATTCAGTGCCCAAGAAAACATGAGATGCCTTGGAATTATACAGCTTGTAAAGAAAGCTGGAAGACATTTTTCCAATTCTGACAACAATCCTAAATTTTACATGACATGGACAATAAGGGAGAGCACAGCAGTGGGAGAGGAGCTGGGTTGGCCAACAATTCCAAGTTTGGCTTATGGAAAATCAGTTAACTGACAGTAGGCATACAGAAGAAGAGTTGGGTGGCAGTCAGTAAGTCTTGTTTTGCACAAGTTGAGTTTCAGCTACAAAGGGAATACTTAACTGAATGGGACTGAGTAGAGAGGCTGGAGTTAGAAACAGGGATGTGCAAATCACCAAAACAGAAAAAGAAGCTGGGAACAGAGGAGAGAACCCTGGGAGACAAAGGAGGGGATGACCAGAACACAGTAATGGTTAAAGGGCTGGGGGAGAAATAAAGGGAGCCTTTAAAAAGATAAGAACTGGCTGAAAAGGCAAGGAGAAAACTAAAGGTGTCTAATGTCCCTGAAACCACGGCAAAGTGAGCATAATGAAGGTGGTTTACAGTGCTGGAGACTCCAGAGGTCAAACTGGAAGAACTGAAAAGACTGTTGGGTTGACAGCTCGGTCAGCTGTGACCCATGAGCACACCTACAGCTGCCTGGCCAGGCTGCAATTGTGGTTCCAGTGCATCACAAGAGAGTTCTCTAGGTGGCAGGGGGTGGGGCGAGTGGGTGGTAACTATCCGTAAACCACCAATGATTAGGTAAGAGTTTTCTACTGATTCCCTTAGCTGAGCCCTCAGAGCTCCCTGGAAAACAGGTCAAGGGTGCACGCCTGACCCATCGCCGCACACTGGCCAGGCCAGGGCTGCACCCTTCCTTCTCCACTTCCTCCCAACCCCAGGAATTCTTCAAGCAGGTATACTTTCTCCTTCCCCTGTCCGCTCTCCCCCGTACAAGCCAGTCAGGTGCAGATGCAAACCCAAAAGTCCCCAGGGGTGGTGGGGGTGGACAGCACGGAGAAGCAGGTGGGTAGGAGGGTGAAGGACAGGCAGGTAAAGGCAGCAGAAAGAAGGAAGCTGGTGTGATTACTGGAATAGGCATATGGTGGGGAAATCCAGTGTTTTATGTTTCAGCCTAACTCTATAAACAGAATTAATCAGACACCTAATTTACACTTCCGTGACAAAATTTTACTGTCTTAAAGTCTAACCTCCAAAAAGAAACCAGAAAGAGCATTCCTCAAGCCACTGCATTGTGTTTCAGGTATACACAATTTAGAAGCGACATTTATTTTGTGGAGGAGGAATAGTTCGATTTCTAACACTTTCTAATACTTCTGTCAAATAGAGTGAAGTATAACCTTTTAGCAAGAGATATATTTCAGGCAGAGAATGATACTACTGATAAATATAACCATCAGATAGAACCCTTTCTCAAAAATACCTGGTGTAACCACTTTTTTAAAAAGTTCTATTCATCTTGAGAACTCTAAGTTATCCATGGGTTCCTACTGAAGAAGACATGAAGAAACTACAGATGGGCTCAAAACAAGGAAATCATTTCATGTGACTTCTCTAGTGATACCAAAGTGTGGGCAAAAATGACACATAACATCAATATTAAGTATTCCATTGGTTCACTGATGCTCAGTCGTGGCAAAAATATAATGACAGAACAAAAAAGGAAAAGCAAAACACCATCGAGGTTGGTGCTGGATGACAAACAGACTTGCTTTGGTTTACTTTGCAAACTAAAGACTGCCTTAATGCCAATAGCTAACAGTAAAGGAGTAATTATTGCTTAGAGAAGCCATAATATGCTCCACCAATCACAAAGGATAGTCAAACTGAAAAAAGTCACTTTGGACACTGGAACCTCTGGGTTTATATAAGTAAAACCCCACTACAACAGTAATCTCTTCATGTAGAAGTATTTTTACAGTATTTTAAGGCGCTCACATCTCCCATGTGATTCTCACAAGCAGTTGGAGAGGGAGGCATTACTACCGTCATGTGCAGTAATCTCAGTAAACTGAAATTTCCCAGAACACCAATGACCAGGTTCCTACTGCCACTCACAGCAAAGGCATTCTGAACCACTGCACAGGTGGGAAGGCGACCGAAGTCCACGACAGGAGCCGGCGAGCCTCTTTACAGTGGGTTTTGCTCCAGGTTGGTTAACACATGGCTAAATCAGTGTGCACAGACTCAACATAATGCTTAAATCACTTTTATAAGGTATAAAACTTTCCAGTTCTCAAAGCCCACCCAACAACCCACACTATCCTACTCTCAGTACCTTGGTGGAAATAGCAGAGGCCATAAAATGCATGCACGTGGGCAGCTGATTAGTTAGTAACAGAGAGAGGAACCCAGGCCTCTACTCGCCCAGTTCCAAGCCATTATTGCTTAAACAGAAGACAATATAATACCCACAAAGCAAACGATCAACTGGGACAAGAAACGACAGCTAGCTCTGTTTCTAACTCATTTTCTACAGAATACCAAAAAAAAAAAAAAACAAAGGTATGCCCAAAGAGCCCAAACCAGCAAAGGAATGAGAGCTCTCTACCCAGAGTGGTCATGCAGGCATAGAAATCTGAACGCTTTTTAAGGAAAAAGAAAGCAAAGAATCAATGTCACTGCAAGCCTACAATAATAAATGTTTAAAAACCCTGTCTATGATTTTTCCAAGGTTATTAACTGAGACAAACCATTAGAAAGATCTACATGGTCAAACTAATTTAAGTGTTGGGCCAAAATGGCAACTTCAAGAATGATAAGCCCCAAAAGCTTAAAAATTAAACAGGGTTGACCTTTTGAATAAATATTTGCCCTCAATTCTACAGTGAAGGATAGCACCTCATTAGATGAACAGCCTTTACGCTGCTTTCAGAAAAAACAGCTATTAAGCTTTCACTAAACTTAAAAGTAAAGTGCAATGTTTCATAACAACAGGAGTAGAGAATGACACAGAACTTTAATCCTTTTTCCAGCACAACCTTTAGAAATCAGGAAACGAAAAATTCCACCTGCAACCCTCTGCTTCACCACAATCACTGAGTGGTTCTAGTTTTCTTACCAAATAATAACATCGTCAGTTTTCTCTACGCTGCCAACTTTGCAAAACACAAAGCATACAGTAGCCACACTGTTAATAACAGCACCACCAGGTACCGGGTGTCTTTCGACTACAATCTGTGCCACTGATTTTGTATGTGTCACCTCACTGAACTCCTAAAATAAAACTCACAAAGAAGAAGTGCCCAAGTGGGCTAGAAAGTTCTTGAATATGAACTCAAGAGCATCTAAAGCATCGCCACTGTATTTTTGCGAACCCAACAAACCTACCTGCAAGTTCTGGAAGCACAAGAACTGCCTAAAGGAGCCAGAGAGAACGAGCCTGAGAGAGCACAACAGCATTCAAGGCTCTGTATCTGTTTCCATAGCAACATGCCAGTGGGAGAGCCACGCCTAGCAAAGGCAGGAAAAAACATTGGTGCCTCAAAATCATCCTTCAAAAGCCATAAGTGAGTCATTCTTCATTTTTTTTAGGAATCTGATGGAAGCTATGGATATTCTTCCCAGAGACTCACATACAAAAATTCTGCATCATTTTAGAAGGCTTAGACTCCTAACACCCATCTATATACAACAGAATGAGATAAAAAAAAAAAACCAGACACAAGAGTTCTTTAGAAATTGTTTGAAACCTTAGCACAATTTTGCTCATGTAAGTGAGCCTAGTTTTAATGCTTCTGACAAATCTTCTGCAAAGATGTCGCCAAAGTAAAGAAGGGAGTTTTAGGTGCTACCACTGACACTCACCGTTTTCCTGCGCAATTCCTGTCGTTCAGGCCACCAACCTTGTTTATGGCGGACCACGCTGTGAGAGCCACGTACGGCAGGGAGGCGGCTTGAGAATGAGTGAGTGATCTGGGCTTGTGAGAGATCTAGATTTGAATACAACAGTCAAAAATAAGCAGTGACTTGTGAACCTATGAACACAATTAAGTACATGTACACTCTGCCAGGTTCAGTGATTATCATAAACCCCACTCTAAGATTATTCCTAAGGAATTTCTCCAAATGACTCAATCTGCCAAGCAGAGGGTCAGTAAGGTTTTATAGGTTACATTATAAGATACAGCTGTTTAATTGTTCACAAAAAAGACCACATTCAACAATCCCATTAGTCCTAACTATGGCCAGAAACAAATCCAAATACACCTTGAGCCCTCATAAATACATTCTAATTTGTTTTTGTCATTAGCTGTTTCCTTTACTCCCACTCAGTGGGTAAATAATCCACCTGCAACGCAGGAGACACAGGAGATGCAGGTTCGATCCCTGGGTCGGGAAGATCCCCTGGAGGAGGAAAATGGCAACCCACTCCAGTGTTCTTGCCTGGAGAATCGCATGGACAGAGGAGCCTGGCGGGTTATAGTACATGGGGTCACAAAGAGTAGGACACAACTGAACATACAGCATAATCTTTCCAGACTTTTCTAATCTCAGTAATACCCCTTCCCCCCTCCTGCTCTCCCTTCTGCAGCCAATTTTCTTAATATTAACCCCTTTCTTTCTAATTAAACTGCCAGGCCTCCTGACTGTATTTGATTAGACTCGTTTTGAAAGTTATTTGAAACAGCTTGATACTTCCAATGCTTCCATTTATGATGAATCAGTATCTCCATTTGGTATATCTGCTTTCAACAATTTACTCTGAGGATAAAACCAAAGAACACAGCAGGGTTTCTAGATCTCACAAATCCCTGCTCCACAAGATACAGATAACTGCTCTGGCAGGCAGCACTACTTAAATGACATCCAATACATTTTAAAATATTTTTTAAAATTCCTATTCTCTCAGTTCTTTTGAAACCACCCATAAAATTTGAACCTGATCTCAAAAACACACACACACACACAAAAAAAAACCACCAATTATGTCAGAGATAGGTGTCAGTCTTTGTTCTACTTTCCGACAGCATTTCAGCACAGAACCAGTGAGTTACCTCATTCCCACTGACAACAACAAATTCTGACAGAGTGCCTTGTTTCCAGGGAGGAACTGCAGCCCAGACCTGAAACACACACACTGTGCATTAGAAACAGATCTTTTTTAAAACAAAGCTAAGCACGACAGTGTTCCCCAATACATACCCAACACCCTGTGAGAAAAAAGCACAAGTTCACAACCCACCAAACAAGTTATTTTCACATGATATCAATGCATTATTTAGAATGATTCTGGATTTACCAAGTCAAACTACGCTGGAGGTCAGTTCAGTTCACTCAGTCACATCCAACTCTTTGCAACCCCGTGGACTGCAGCACGCCAGGCTTCCCTGTCCATCACCAACTCCTGGACTTTACTCAAACTCATGTCCATTGAGTCAGTGATGCCATCCAGTCATCTCATCCTCTATTGTCCCCTTCTCCTCCTGCCTTCAATCTTTCCCAGAATCAGGGTCTTTTCCACTGAGTCAATTCTTCCCATCAGGTGGCCAAAATATTGGAGTTTCAGCTTTAGCGTCAGTCCTTCCAATGAATATTCAGGACTGATTTCCTTTAGGATGGACTGGTTGGATCTCCTTGCAGTCCAAGGGACTCTCAAGAGTCTTCTCCAACACCACAGTTCAAAAGCATCAATTCTTCAGTGCTCAGCTTTCTTCACAGTCCAACTCTCACATCCATACATGACCACAGGAAAACCATAGCCTTGACTAGACGGACCTTAGTCGGCAAAGTAATGTCTCTGCTTTTGAATATGCTATCTAGGTTGGTCATAACTTTTCTTCCAAGGAGTAAGCGCCTTTTAATTTCATGGCTGCAGTCACCATCTGCAGTGATTTTGGAGCCCCCCAAAATAAAGTCTGCCACTGTTTCCACCATTTCCCCATCTATTTCCCATGAAGTGATGGGACCAGACGCCATGATCTTAGTTTTCTGAATGTTGAGCTTTAAACCAACTGTTTCCACTCTCCTTTCATCAAGAGGCTCGTTAGTTCTTCACTTTCTGCTATCAATGTGGTGTCATCTTCATATCTGAGGTTATTGATATTTCTCCCGGCAATCTAGATTCCAGCTTGTGCTTCTTCCAGTCCAGCATTTCTCATGATGTACTCTGCATATAAGATAAATAAGCAGGGTGACAATATACAGCCTTGACATATTCCTCTCCGTATCTGGAACCAGTCTGTTGTTCTATGTCCAGTTCTAACTGTTACTTCCTAACCTGCATACACATTTCTCAAGAGGCAGGTCAGGTGGTCTGGTATTCCCATCTCTTGCAGAATTTTCCACCATTTATTGTAATCCACACCGTCAAAGGCTTTGGCATAGTCAATAAAGCAGAAATAGATGTTTTTCTGGAACTCTCTTGCTTTTTCAGTGATCCAACGGATATTGGCAATTTGATCTCTGGTTCCTCTGCCTTTTCTAAAACCAGCTTGAACACCTCAAAGTTCACGGTTCACATACTGTTGAAGCCTGGCTTGGAGAATTTTGAGCATTACTTTACTAGTGTGTGAGATGAGTGCAATTGTGCGGTAGTTTGAGCATTCTTTGGCACTGCCTTTCTTTGGGATTGGAATGAAAACTGACCTTTTCCAGTCCTGTGGCCACTGCTGAGTTTTCCAAATTTGCTGGCATATTGAGTGCAGCACTTTCACAGCATCCTCTTTTAGGATTTGAAATAGCTCAACTGGAATTCCATCACCTCCACTAGCTTGTTCACAGTGGCTTCCTAAGGCCCACTTGACTTCGCATTCCAGGATGTCTGGCTCTAGGTGAGTGATCACACCATCACGTATAGAGCTTTTCCACCTTTGGCTGCAAAAATATAATCAATCTGATCTTAGTGTTGACTAGCTGGTGATGGCCATGTAGAGAGTCTTCTCTTGTGTTGTTGGAAGAGGGTGTTTGCTATGACCAGAGAATTCTCTTGGCAAAACTCTATTAGCCTTTGCCCTGCTACATTCTGTATTCCCAAGGCCAAATTTGCCTGTTAGTCCAGGTGTTTCTTGACTTCCTACTTTTGCATTCCAGTCCCCTATATTGAAAACGGCATGTTTTTTTGGGCGTTAGCTCTAGAAGCTCTTGTAGGTCTTCACAGAACCGTTCAACTTCAGCTTCTTCAGCATTACTGGTCAGGGCATAGACTTGGATTTCCATGATATTGAATGGTTTGCCTTGGAAACAAACAGATCATTCTATCATTTTTGAGATTGCTTCCAAAGTACTGCATTTTGGACTCTTTTGTTAACGATGATGGCTACTCCATTTCTTCTAAGGGATTCTTGCCTTCAGTAGTAGATAAAGATAATGATCATCTGAGTTAAATTCACTCATTCCAGTCCATTTTAGTTAGCTGATTCCTAAAATGTCGACATTGGAGGTAGACAGCAGTAAATCCTGCTGTATTTACTTACTACTTAGAGCACCAGCTGGAGAAGGCAATGGCAACCCACTCCAGTACTCCTGCCTGGAAAATCCCACGGATGGAGAAGCCTGGTAGGCTGCAGTTCATGGTGTCACTAAGAGTTAGGCACAACTGAGCAACTTCACTTTCACTTTTCACTTTCCTGCATTGGAGAAGGACATGGCAACCCACTCCAGTGTTCTTGCCTGGAGATTCCCAGGGACAGGGGAGCCTAGTGGGCTGCCGTCTATGGGGTTGCACAGAGTCAGACACGACTGAAGCGACTTAGCAGCAGCAGTAGAACACCAGCAAGAACATGTTCTCTGGAGCTTAATCCTGGATTCTATCACTTATTTGCTGTGGGACCTCTTTCCAGCTTAACTCTCACCTGTAGACTGGCCTAACTGTACTCACTTCACAGAGATTAGGATTTTTTTTTTTAATGAAAAACAACTGGAACAATGCTATTATTATGAGCTGACTTTAAGTTCTTGGTATAAAAGTTCAAAGTGACAAGGGACAGGTGATTATATCAACCTTTAGCTATTTCAAAACCATCTAACCCATAAGATAGAAATTGTCATTTAAAGACTTAAGAAGTCCCAATCATATGTTTTTTTACTTGTCTATGTATTTTTTCTTTAAAAAATTTTTTTAATTGGGGGGTAACTGCTTTATAAGCTTTACAACACTGTGCTGCTTTCCACTGCACAACACCATGAGTCAGTTCTAAGTATGCATACATCCCCTCCCTCTTGAGCCTCCTTTCCCACATATATTCTAAAGACTTGCAGTTCTCAGGCACTAGCTTTAGAATGTTCAAGCACAGCAAGCTATTGTGACAGAACCAGAAAACAGAATCATGAACTGAACCAAGAAAAGGAGGGTTCCAGCCAAAGCTCAGTATATCTGTTGAAAAGAAGAAAAGGTCAGTGATATGGAATATACTTCCAAAAGCAGGAGAATGAAACCAGCCAATTTTGAAAAGGAATAGTGGAATGTGATAACTCACCTCATCTCCAGGTTTGAAGTACCTTACATCAAGTCCACACTCCATCACCACACCAGACACATCCCGACCCAGAGTCAGAGGAAATTCTTCTCCTTTGATTTTAACATGTAAAGGATCACGTTTCATATTTAAAGCTGTGGCTCCATAACCACCTAGAAGATACAATTTACTTTTTTTCTTCCAAAAGAATGAGATGCTTTCAAAACTGCTGCAGTTATGGGCCAGGTACAATTCTAGATCCTCAAGAAGTAGATTATAAAGTAATCAATCTTACAAATTTTTTACCATCACACAGGAAAGCATAAAAACAATCAGTGTTGTTCCTTTCAAAGAAAATTACTGGAAAGTTATAATCACTTTTAAAGAAATTTTATATAGGACTATAGTTAATTAACAATCACTTTTTGAAATCTAATTCTGAAACGGTCTTGAGAACTGGTCTTTGAAGATGGTTTCCTTATTAATTTATTCATTCATGAACTTTTTCAACACGAAATCATTTGAAGCAAAGTCTGGTGAAGTAGATAAATGTCAAAGTTGTCTGAAGTTAATAAGCAAATAAATAAGGTATAGGTATAGTAACTGATACTAAGACACTGGTCTATGAGTAATTGTCCCTGTCTCCCAAAAAATGTTTCTAAAACACCTTTGGGTTAAGTGTAAGACTCCCAAATGGAAAAGAACCACTTGGCTGTATCAACTCCGATATGCTAAATCAGGCTGATTGTGTTATTATATATCTTTTTAATTTAAGAATATTTACATAAATATCAACTAAACAGAACTGAAAATATTCCTCTGATCACTTTTGTTTGTTTTTCAAAATAAATTGGCTACATATAATAATCCAAAGCAGTTTATTACACATCATCCACACACAAAATGGTTTTCCTAAGACACAAAAGCATCTGCTGTCATCTTTTCTGCTTGACATCCTCCTGAGAATATTTCTGCTACGTGAGGCTCTCCAAGATAAGCATCTTGCTTATCTTTTTAGGTTCATGCACAATTCATGCTGCAGAATCACTAAACCATTCTGAAAGTTTCCTCTTTTCTCCCCCTCATCCTCATCAGATCCTAAGGATGAGAAGAAACCAGCAAAGGAGCCCAAGAAGGCTTGGCTAGTGAAAAGGTATCCAGAAAGTCAAGTGAAGAGGGCCATTTAAAGAAGTCAGATGCTGCTGCCAGGGAAGAAAGTTTTCAAACAAGGTCAAGAGCTGCCAATAGACCTTTAAGAAACAAAAAAATTCCTCCCCCCACTTCAAAACAAAATATTGGATCCAACAGCACAGAAGTCTTTGGTGACCTTTTTAGCAGCAGTTGTTATGGGACGGGGTGACACAGTATGGGAATGAGGAACTGACACCATGAGAACGTTCAACTCTTCCAAATATTGATAGTATTGCTATAGAGAATGGAAAAATGGGGCAGTGGCTGGAGAAGGGAAAGTGAGATGGAAGATTTTTGGTGGCGGGTGGTGGTGGTTTAGTTGCTACGTTGTGTCCGACTCTTGTGATCCCACAGACTGTACTCCACCAGACTCCTTTGTCCATGGGATTCTCCAGGCAAGAACATTGGAGTGGGTTGCCATTTCCTCCTCCAGGGGATCTTCCCAACCTAGGGATCAAGCCCTGGTCTCCTGCATTGCAGGCGAATTCTTTACACCTGAGCCACTAGGGACGCCCACTGAAGGACTTTTATGTCTTTTTTTTTTTTGGTCCTCTTTATGAGTGGAGAAATAACAGCCAATGTGAGTGATCCAGTGGAAAGGGAAACACTGAAGATACAGGAGACAATTGCTGAAACAATGCTCCTGAGTGGGTGAGCAGGCATGGGGTCTAGAACCTTGGTGGAGGGCTGGCCTTAGATGGGAACAATGACATTTAATCTATACAGCAAGAGGTAGAGAATACAGGGAGAGAGGCTGACAGGGGAGTGGAAAAGTTGTTTTTCTAATAAAAAATCAAGACACATGGAAGAAAGCATTTTAAAGTTGGGCAAGTCCCAAAAAATCTAAGCTGATGGCCACCATGCTGGTATTAGATACATGCCAGCTGGCTAGTTAGGAGTGCATTCTACCAGGGGGAAAATAACTTCCCATGTAATACTCACAAAAATCACATTTTAGTCTTCCTGTCTTACATTCCCTTCCTGTCTCTCAAACACAATAAAACAATTATTCACTGAAATTCCTATGTGATTTGATCAACAAAAGTGGGAATTTAGTCAAGTAAAATTTTCAAGCTGCCCAAAAAAAAAAAAAATAATAACCACTCCAGTCCCTTTCTGAGCTTCACAGCCTGCAAAAGAAGGCTGTTTTCTCGGTTACTTGGATATCGACTGAGTAGTCCTGGCTCACTGGTATGAGCTAAACTAGTCCCAAATCAGAAATAGCTGGTAGTTAGGAACTGAGAATCTGCTTGGAGACAGTGAATGGGGAATTTAGCAGTTCTGTGTCATTGTTAGAGGTGATCAGTTTGGTTCAGAGATGGAATGAACTGGAAAATCCTAAATCCGCCATCAGTTTCAAAATCTTTGATCTCATCTAAAGAAACCAAACTTTGTTGGTATAAAGCTGTTGGCTAATTTTTTTTTCTATTTTAAGATAATTCACTTTTCATTACCCATTCATATGATTTATGATTTTATATCCAACAACAGTAGCCATCTCCAGAAAAATAGGTGGCTTTCATCTTTCAAAATAGACATGTCCTTGCTTTTTTGTCAAGGGAAATAATGCTCCCTATAGTTTACAATTTCATTTCTCCAAGCTACCATTTCAGGTATCTTCTGCAACAGTAATCATACATTCTCAAAAAAGAATCCATGGGCAGGAAATACAGAGGATAACTACAAATAATATTACCCAGTCAAGTCATTAAAAAAATTATGATGTCTCAAGAATACTATATAAAAGTAAAATCTGTTATTAAATAGCAGCCAAGAACGTCCAGATTCAGCCATTCTACTGAAATTAAAATGTGCAATGTAACACAAATACATAAACTGTGCGTGTGCATTCAAAGAGATGAAAAGTTAACAACTGACTGGCTGGAGATGTAGTAATATGTCTTTTGTCACTTGAACATTATTAACCAGAGATGTTTAATAAAATTGCTGGTCACAGGCACTGATTTCTACAAAAATCCCCTGATCAATAATGCGTTAACAGATCTAAACAAAGACAAAATGCTTTTAAAAATTGCTCAAGGATTAAACAAAACTATTTTACTTTGTAATCAAATTAGAATGAAAATATAAAATTATATTAATGACTGAATGGCAAGTACATATGTGAAACGCCAAAAAAGGCTGGAGTTGACAGGGCACAGGGTCTACCTTCAAAGAGCTTACAATCAAGGAGATGGCAAATACATACTGCTCACTAGGTATAAATCTACCACTTAAGATAATTCCAATAGGAGTCTCCCTGTTGGCTCAATGGTAAAAAAAATTCACCTGCCAATGAAGGAGACATGGGTTCCATCCCTTCTGTGAGAAGAGCCCGCATCCCACAGAGTAAGTCCACGTGCCACAACTGCTGAGCCTGTGCTCTAGAGCCTGGGAGCTGCAACCACGGAGCCCACGTGCCAAAACCACTGAAGCCCAAGTGCCCTGGAGTCCATTCAATGCAACAAGAAGCCACTGCGAGAAGAAGCCCAAGCGCTGCTGCTAGAGAGCAGTCCATGCAGCAAGAGGACCAAGCACAACCAAAACTAAACAACAATTAAAAAAAAGGTAATTCTGATAAAAACTAAATTATCTTCATGCCCAATGGAAACAGAATAAGCTGAAACACCTAGCAGCAACTATTCTAAGCAAACAAAAGGAATACAAGTGTATATTTCATGGAGCAATCACCATAAAACCATTTAAACTTGTATCGCTTTCCCCACAAAGAAATGTGTAATAGCTGTTCCTCATACGTCTAAATCAGCACTGTCCAACAGGGATGCAATGCAAGCCACACAGCTAACTTAAAATTTTCAAGCGGTCACTAAAGAGTGAAAAGAAAGTGAAATTAATGCTAATAATATTTTACTTAATATATCCAAAATATTATCAGCTCAATATATAATGAATATAAAATTAATAAGACATTTTACACTCATTTTTTACTAAGTGTTGAAATCTAGTGTATATTTTACACTAACTGTACATCCCAGTTCAGACTAGCCATATTTCAACTGCTCATTTTTTGTGGTTATTTTCCAAAGTTAAAGTAATTCACAAACAGTAATCAATCTTTTCAGCACTATAATAACTGCATAAGGAATATAGTGCACTCCAAGCTTTGTCAATAACCCCTAGCAGAAATTAAGATAATATTATTTCCATTGAAGATAGAGCACAACAGAAAAGCGTATTTTAACTTCCAAGGGCAGAACGCAACAACAAAATAAGAGTACTGTGTCCATATCTTGGCATCTGTTCTGCTGCTTTGTCCGCTGGACCGTTAGAAAAAGCTGGGAGTAGTGGAAGTGCAAACACAAATTACTACGAAAATGCAAATTCTGAACTGATGTGAAAACATAACCATACCTTTAAAACCTGTGATGGACATCAGAATATCATAAAGTTCCTAGCAAAGTGTACCAGAAAGTTAGCTGTGGATACAATTCTCAAGTCCCAATTTACATTTTTAAGGTAGCACTGGAAGCAATCCAAACATATTTTGTAAAAGATTAAAGCATACCATGGACATTGCCAGTTCAAAAATTTTTGAAATACCTACTGAGATACTGTCAAAACCCTAAACCATTTGCTTGTGTTAACCCCCAAAAAAGTAGTCAATAACAACTAATCTTTTAAAACTGATCCCTGGTGAGGTTGTCTCAAGTTTAAAAAAAAAAAAGAAAAAAGGTAATGAGCAATGTCTTTTGAAACTTACTTCTCATATTAACATCTATAGGATTTATACTTGCAGCATGAACTTTGATAATGACTTCATTTGGATAGTGTATCATTGGTATCATCATGTTCTGGGTAAATCGAAGCACTTCATTACTCCCATATCTATCTATCACCCAAGCAGGCATGACAGTGCTTCTTGCAGAGGTAGTACTAATTTTTCGAACTGAAGGCTTTTGTACAACTTGGCTTCTCCAGAAGCAAACCGCAGTGCACGCATTTCTTCTAAACACACAGGTCTTCAGAAATCCCATTGTAAACAGCGGTTGAATTATGTGCCCTAATTAAAAGGCACTTAAACGGGATCAAACCTTCACACCTGAATTCCGTCAAATTCTCCCAAACACTCTGGCCGGTTTCAAAGCTGAGAATTTTAAAATGAAGACAGACTAATGGAGCAAAGAAAGAAAGAAGAGTATGGATTTACTTTACTCTTCACATCTGAAATACTCAAATTAACATGCCAATCAGTATGCCATTCATTTTCCTCCTCCCTTACACCAGCTCCCCTTAAAAACAAAACCCCTAAAATCCTGCCCTTCCCGGAAGCCCTCTCCAGGAGAAGCCGACTCCTCTCGGGATCCAGACGCCACAGAAATTCACTTCCAGGCTTCCGCCGCGACCCTAGCCCGGAGTCTCCTTGCCACCCTTTCTCTTTCCCTTCGGAACTTGCTTAGCGGCGCCAGCCAATCGTGTGCAAAGATCATTTGCCTTGGGCTGCAATTCGACCAATCGGAGAGCTCGGTGCTGACAGGTTCTGTGATGATCAAAGATGGCTGCGCCCATGTGAAACCTCAGCAGCGGCAACTGACCTTTCTATTTTCCTCCTCGTCACCTGGTCCTTGTGGTGGCAGACGGGGCACGAGGACCATGTTGGGCCGGACCCTCCGAGAAGTGAGTCGAATTGTCTGCTGAGGGTCCAAGAGGTCGGGAAGATTCGGGGAGTCCTTGTTCTGTGGACGAGGGGTCCCCCCTTCCTAACCGCGTCTTGGTCAGCTTCGCTGCCTTCTTCCTTAGACCTTTGGGGCATTCGGACCTCCGAGTCCTTAGGCTGTGCTCCTTGTATCCTTCCGGACTTATATTCTCAGTGGGGAAGGCTTCTGCACCGCAGCGTTGTGGGGTGGAAGGCAGAGTGGCTTCTCTCGATTATTCGTTTCCTCTGGCTGCCTCCAGCCCTTGATGGCCTCGAGGTAGGCTCTGCCATATAACGGGGGTTTAGCTAGTCCTTGTCCACTACACTCATCTGATGCAGTCCTCATTAAGGACCCCGCACACCTGTCCCTTGCAAAAGCCAGCTGGTGATTCTTAGCTCCCCACCCCCACCCCGCACATATTCATTCTCCAAGCTTCAACAACTTCCAAGATACAAACGATTTTCTTACCTGTGTCTCCATTTCCTCCACCTCATTTTTGAATTCTAGGCTCTATTTGTGAATGTCTTCTGGACATCTCTTCCAAATGTCCCACAAGCACCCCAGACTCAGTTTAACCAAAGTTGACTTAATCATTGTAGCAGAACCACCTCTTGCATCTCAACTACATCATAAAAAACAAAAACATGATTCTGATATTCTCTTGTTCAGGATACAACTGTTATTCCAGTTGCCCTTAGATTTTTCTAAACTCTGTTCATTCTTTTTTGAAATTATGTCTAGAGTCTGTTCTCTCATTTTATCCCTGCTCTTAGGGCTTTTATTCAGATCTCCTTGCTTTCTGGCACAGATCTCCCAACCTGCAGAGCTGTCTGATAGCAGGCCCACTTCTATCACAATCACCCTGGGCCCTCCTGAAAAACTGCAGCTGTGTCCCCCGCATGCAGGTCACTATGGTAAGGCCCAGAGGATATGGTTTAACCTTAGCTCCCGGGTGATTCTGCTGATAGATTTAGCAATTGAGGACCTTCCACCTTCCGTTTGTATCTTCACTTGGAAAGTCTTTTCCTTTTTCCAACTGGCAGCCTTTTAGAAAACTATAAATTATGAGAACTTTAAATCCATCGGCTTTAAATAATAAACCGCTATTCCCTCAATACATTTTTGTTTTACCATACTAAATTGCATCTGCTTATACTGTCAGTGAACAATATATTTTGTTCTAGAAAATTTTTTTTATATTTTTTAACTATAAACATAATGTAAAATGAAATACAAGCTAAAAAATGGGTTTTGTTTTTTTTTCTGTCTTTTCCCCCAGCACTACCTTTTTTGTGCCACCCTTCCTCACTAATGTTGTTCAGTGAGCCATTGTGAGAGCAATTTTTTACCTCAAGGGGGAAAATATATTTAGGGAATCTGACCCAAGGGTAGCCAGAAAGTTGCCTTGACATGATTACTTTCACTTAGTCACTCCTTTAACAAATATTTATTGATACCTATTGTGCAAAACATTATTTGGTTATTTTCTCAAACTCTAATATACTGTCCACTGTTATTTCCACATCATTGTACCAGAGCCCCAAATTCTATGAATTAGAGGTTAATTTAGTACATATTCCATTTTAAAGATGGATCTTTGCATATTCCATATGTAAAGATGCCTGGGACAGTTGAATGATTTATCCATTGTAATTATAATCAATCAGATTCTCTCCATCACACTCTGGCTGAGATTATCAATTGAAGGAAGAGAAAATTTGTAGGGGAGGGTATTTGGGGAAGGATTGGAAACTGGTGTTTTGAGACAACTTGAGGGACCTGAGTGGAGGCTTAGGGCAGTAGAGGAGCCCTGGGAAGAAGCACTGTTATGTGTGTGAGTCACGCAATCGTGGCCGACTCTTTGTGACCCCATGGACTGTAGCCCACCAGGCTTCTCTGTCCATGCGATTCTCTAGGCAAGAATACTGGAGTAGATTGCCATTTCCTTCTCCAGAGGATTTTCCCAACCTAGGGATCGAATCCTGGTCTCCTGCATTGCTGGCAGATTCTTTACCACTTGAGCTATAGAGAAGCACTAAAAAGAGGTAAAATGCCAAATGGGAGATAAAACTGCTACTTGTAAATTTTACCCAGGTGCATTCAGGAAGGGAAAGAGTCTTACTTTCAATCTTTCTTTTTTAGTGGCCTGATCCCAGTGTTTCCAGGAACCAAACACCACACTAGTATTACTGGCCCTATAGTTATATTAAATGATTATTCTTAAAGAAAATTAATTTTATATCCAATAGGTTTCTTGGGGGTCTAGCCTAAGAACATTTAATTACTGTTCTATGGGAAAACAGACTCCAAATTTTAAACAATTCAGTTCATTTATTCAGTTAACATTTATTGAGCACCTCTGTGTTCTAGACACTGAGGATCAGCATGAAGACAGAAATTCCTGCCCTTATGAAACCTATGTTTGTGTGGGGAAGGAGGCATTAAGTAAGTTTAATAATATAATTTCAAGTAGTATAGGTGCTATGAAGAAAGGTTAAGCAGGCTATTTTGTTGTTCAGTCACTCAGTCCTGTCCGACTCTATAACCTCATGGACTGCAGCATGCCAGGCTTCCCTATCCTTCACTATCTCCCAGCGTTTGCTCAGACTCATGTCCTTTGTGTCAGTGATGCCATCCAACCATCTCATTCTCTGTCGCCCCTTTTCCTCCTGCCCTCAGTCTTTCCAGCATCGAGTATAGCATGACAATTAGTTGGGGGATATGGATATTTTAGAGTGATCAGGAAAGTTTCTCTGACTGACTGGGTGATATATAATAGAGACCTAAAAGATAAGAAGGGTGAACCCTGGGAAGAACTGGGAGAAGGTTCTTTCAGGCAAAAGGAAGAGTAAGTGGGAAGTCTCTGAAGCAGGGGCAAACCTGACATGTTCAAGGAAGCTCTCTTCTCACCCAAGAGAACTAAATGAGGAGGAGAGTACTGGGAGATGAGGTTAGAGAGGAGCAGGAACCAAATCACCTTTCAGGCCATGAGAAGGAATATGGGTTTTATTCTAAATGTAATGCAAATCCTCTGGAAGGTTGTGAGTCTTTGGACATGATCTGATTTAAAATTTAAAAAGCTCCAGGCTACTCAAAATTGTGGTCTGGAGGAAGGCAAATGGAGAAGCAGGGAGGCCAGTTAGAACACCGTTGCCTTGCCAAGAGCTGATGCAGCATGGATAGGGTGGTGGGAGCAGAAGTAATACAAAATAGGGGTTTCGTTTCTTAAGGGTGGGCTTTCTGACAGGTTGGATATAGATTTGATGAAAAGAGACAAGTCAAGAAGGATGCTTAGATTTGGGCCTGGGCGAGTGGCACAGTGGTAAAGAATCCGCCTGCCAGTGCAGGAGACACAAGAGATGCGGGTTCAATCGCTGGGTCAGGAAAATCCCCTGGAGAAGGAAATGGCAACCCACTCTAGTATTCTTGCCTGGAGAATTCCATGGACAGAGGTGCCTAGCCGGCTATAGTTGATGGGGTCACAAAGAGTCAGACACAACTGAGCACAGCACACAGCATCAAGATGGGAAAGACTCTACAGGGAGCATGTTGTGAGGAGAAAATTATCAAGACAGGATAATTTTGAGATGCCTCCAAAGATATCCAAGTGAAGAGATTGGTTAAGCAGATGGATATAGGAATGTGGAGATCAAGAGAGAAGCTAGGTATGAAGATATGAGTTGGCCAGAGTGGAGGAGATAATTGAAGTTAAAAGTCAGATGAGATCACCTGGGAAGCTGAGTGTAAATATAAGGCATAAAACTTTCCAACATTTCGAGGTCAGCAGTAGGAAGCACAGCTAGCAAAAGAGACTTGAAGGAATGTCCAGTAAGGCAGGAGGAAACCAGATGGGCTTGGTGTCCTGAAATACAAGTGAGAAAGAAGTACTTCCAGGAGGGGCTGATATTGAATGCTGACCAGACTGAGTGTGACTGCTGGATTTAGGAACGTGAAGCTGACTGATGATCTTGAGGTGCTATTTCTTGGAACAATGGAGACAAAAGCAAGAATGTTAAATGGGTGTGTTAAAGAGAGTACCAGTCAACCAGACACTCAGCTTCCAAGGGTTCTTCTATGCCTTCAGCATTATCAAGACAGTTTTTCTTTTGAAAGATAGTCCTTTTTCTCAGTGACTCGCTGATGTTATTAATACCTGTGAAGTTAATAAAATGTTCTCTATCGGTTACAGAGGAGTAAATGCTATTACACTTTGCACAGAGAAGTAGTGGAGTATAGTGGTCCGAAGCATGGGCTTCAAAAACAAGATCAGACCTTGGTTGAATCCCAGCTCGGTTGCTTTCTAGCTATGTGATTTTAAGCAGGAACTTCAGTAATTTATCTGTAGATTGGAAATAATAATATCAGCCTGTTAGTGTGGATATAAGTGTTAAATTAAATATAAAATGTATAGGATAATACCTGGAACTAAGAACTGTTATTAGCACTGATTTTGTTACAGTGACAAAATTAACTAGATTATACGTGTTTATAGTTTTCCCTTGTTCCCTTGTTCTCTAAGAAGAGTAGAGATCTTCGTGTGGAAGATTTCCTCATTTTTATAAGAAAGCGAATTACTTTTCTATTGTTGCATAACAAATTTGTCTTTAACACAGTCTTAAAACACCCACAGTCTTATCATCTCACAGTTTTGTGGGTCAGGGCTGGCGTGGCTGCGTTCTCTACTCAGTCTCACAAGGCTGGACGTAAGGTGTCAACCAGAGCTGCAGATTCTTTGGAGCCTTGGGATCCTCTTTCCACCTCACTGGTGGGCAGAATCCATTGCTTTGAGGTTAGAGGACTGAGGTCCCAGTTTTCTTGCTGGATGGTAGAGTCAGTGAGCTCAGGAGACAGGAGATATGGGATGATTAGAACTGAGGTTTGGGAGAATATACAGATGCTGGTAGTGACATAGTCTGGACTTTGACTATATGAGTGGGTAACTGGAGTGAAGAGTTTGTGTCAAGGGAGTTCAAGAACTGAGAGGCCTGGTGTCAGTGTACCTGACTTGAGGTTTGAAGTCAACAAAAATAGCTACAGTGAACCAACTGCTAAAATCTTTCATAAATGAAAAGGAGTACCAGGGAGACTGTTAAAGTAATATAATCTCCAAGACATGTGCTTCAGATGAGCGGGGGGTTTTGAGAAAAGAGGCAAGAAAAAGGCATTGAGGACAAGGGTAACACGTGCCCACACAATCTCCCCTTCCCACTGGCCTCTGGTACATGGTAAGTAAGAACTAAAACAGCCATCCCTGTTGGAAAACTGCAGGAGAAGCAGTGCCTTAAGGAAAAGTCTAGTTTCCATTTGAGAAAAGAAATGCTAGGGAGAGAATTTGTTTTCTTAATGAAAACTTTTCCACTTGATTTCATCTTATATTCAGATATGACACTTTTAGTTTTTCTCCAAGGGATCTTACTATTTATTTGTCATAATCCTTGTGCCTAGTCCATTCTAGCTAATTAGCATCTTTGTTTTCATTTCCCTTCTCCAATACCGTTATTGATTTTCTCAAATCTAGATTTCCTAAGTATGGTCCTAACAAAGATCACCATTTAAAATGAGTACTCCCAGAACAGTATGGAGCAGTCCCACTCCTGGGCATATATCCAGAGAAAACCATAATTTGAAAAGGTGTATGCATCCCAGTGTTCACTGCAAGACTATTTCCAATAGCCAGAACATGGAGACAATCTGAATTTCCAGCAGATGAAAGGATAAAGACCATGTGCTATATTTACACAAGGGGCCATGACTCAGCATAAAAAATAAAAATGAAACCATGCCATTTGCAGCAATACGGATGGACCTGGAGATTGTCATACTAAGTGAAGTAAGCCAGAGACAAAGATGATATCGCTCATACATGGAATCTTAAAAAATAATGATACAACTGAACTTACATACAGAATAGAAATAGACCCACAGACATAGATATCAAACTTATGGTTACCAACAGGAAAGAGGAGGGGATAAATTAGGAGTCTGAGATTAACATATACACACTACTACACATAAAACAGATAACACACAAGGACCTACTTTATATAGCACAGGGAAATATACTCAATATTATGTACTAACCTATAAGGGAAAAGAAAATCTGGGAAGAAAAGGACGTATTTGTAACTGAATCACTTTGCTGTACACCTGAAACCAACACAACACTGTAGATCAGATATATTTCAATAAATAAATGAGTACTCCAGACAGTCTGATTTCTTGCCTTTGTAACCACAGCTGCAACTCCTTAGCTCTTCCTGTCATACCAGTTGGCGAGTCAGAAGGCAACTTGAGGATAATGGGCATTAGGAGACTTGAGGGGAGACAAAAAGAGGAGACAATAGCAGACATAATCTTCCTCGTGTTTACCGTTTTGCTCCGGGGTAGGCCTGTTTGTATACCTCTGTGTCTGACCAGCTTTGTGCTTCTGCAAGTTCTGATACTTGCACCCGGCCTATTTACAGAAGCCCACTCCATATTTACAGTATCAGAACATACTGCTGTCTTTTCTTTCTCTTCAGCTCCACTCTTCTCAAGAGTCATACAAATCATTCAGCAGTAATACCTCTTTTGTTAGATTCAGTTATCTCTTTTGAGTCGAGCCCAGCTGCCCCTCGCCAACCCCCCACCCTCCCAGTATCCCCATGGTAGTAGCCCTTTGCTCCCCCTGTGCATCAGCATTAGGGGCCCTCTCAGTGGCCTGTTCGCACTGTTTTTCTAGCTCAACACCCTCAGGCCTAAGAATACCACCTCTCTGATGATTTATTCAACAGTTTAGAGAGAACACTTGTAGATTTTCCCCTAAATGCAAACTCCTATTGCTTGATATATATTAGGACACGTGAAAATACAGTCAACACACAGGACAGGCTAAACTTCCACTGGTGCAGAGAGAAATCGTGAAGGAGCAGATGTTAAGAAGTTACCCTTTACTATTTGTGTGACTTTGAGTAAATCATTTAACCTCTCTGAGCTTCAGTTAATTTATCTATAAAGTGAGGTTAATAATTAGTTTGTTGTTTTAAGGCCTAAATAAAGTAATAATGCATGTAAAGCAACAGTAGTGCCTGGTCTTGGTTTTGAATATAAACCTCACTTCAGATTTTTATATTTAACCACTCTATCTGCCTGTCTCAGTATAACATTTGAAACTTCTGCAGACTCCACAGGAGTTTTTGGAATTGTGTATATTCTAGGTTTCTGTGGCACTGAAACAAGGCCAAGTCACGCCAACTGAGCTCTGTCAAAGATGTCTCTCCCTTATCAAGAAGACTAAGTTTCTAAATGCGTACATTACTATATCAGAAGAAATGGCCTTAAAGCAAGCTGAAGAATCAGAGAAAAGATACAAGAAAGGTAAATTACTTTGACTTGTACTTAATTGTTACATCCTGAGAGAAAGAGTTTAATTGGATATAGCAGTCTCCATTTGGCAGATAAGAGCTTTAAACATAAAAAAAAAAATTTCCCTTATTTAAAGACCTGGGGAATTCCCTGGAGATTCAGTGGTTAGGACTCCACACTTCCACTGCTTGGGGCTCATGTTCAGTCCCTGGTTGGGGAACTAAGACCCCACAAATCTCGTGGTATGGCCAAATAAATAAAATTATTTTTTAAAAGAAGAACTGGTGTGAGGTATAATAAAAATGAGACTAATAGGTATGTGATGGTTTATAATGTCCAACTCATAATAATTTCTAACACAAATTTGATTTCTGAAGAAGTATCTTTAGCAAAAGCTAGTAGCTGTCTTAATAACTGGGATTAATGTCTAGGTATTTCAAACTAGATATCTTTTCTATCTTTTGGTTTCTTAATGCAGGTTACTCACTGGGGGATTTAGATGGAATTCCTATTGCAGTAAAAGATAACTTTAGTACATCTGGCATTGAGACAACCTGTGCATCAAACATGCTGAAAGGTAAAATTTAACTAGCCCGGGCATTATTTTATAAAAATAAGTGTTTTTCAGTTTAAATTAAGGATAAGATACTAATGCACCAAGATATCTTAGACTAGTTATATCTGCAAAGGAAATAACTTAGGGTGGAATATTACCTTCTTACTATTTGCTCTTTCAGAATGCAAACTTATTCTTCAAGGGTAGGCCTGCTTAACAGAGGAATCCTATTTAGGAAGATAACATCACTGCAAACACACTAAGTGAGCTCTAACTCCTCTAACTTCCACTCATTGACAGTGTAGAAATAAGTACAAAGTGGCTGTCATTACCCCTCTTTTGCAGATGGTATAAGGATTTATTATTAATAACATCTACTGTGATTATTTTTTATCTCCTGGCTCCTCCACCTTATATCACTATACTTAGTATAATGATGCTTAGTTTTAATTTTAAAGTTTAGTAGGTAAAAAAGGAATCATATTTATCAATACATGGTTGGATCCTAGTAGGAAAAAGAAATGGAAAAAGGATAGAGAACTTCACACTAAAACTAATATTCTGAGGTGTATGCCCCAAGTTCCTCTGATAAAGTAGACTGTTGTTAATTGTTTGCAAATATACACTAGATAGAGGAAGTTTTTTTTTTTTAATTTTTATTTTTACTTTATTTTACTTTACTGTATTGGTTTTGCCATACGTTGACATGAATCCGTCATGGAAGTTTTAATTGACAATAAAGATCTATTCCTGGTGGAAATAGATAAAAATTGCTGTGTGATATAGCACATCTGAGAAGAAAAAGTCAATGCAATGAGCAGAATAATGATTTGTGATTAATTTCAAATGAGTTGGGTACCTCTCTATCATTCAATATTTTGTAGTACTGTTAAAGTCAATATTTTTAGATTATAAAGATGGTGATATAGAGACTTTCTTTAGAAAATATAGCAAGCAGTCAGCAGCAGAAAAACATTAACTTTCAGAAGAAAGTACAACTTAAATTAGGAATAAGTAGCATTTGTCAATATGAATTGCTTAATTGGAGTTTAAAATTGTTTCTTACATAGGATTTACATGTTCACTGTTTTCTTTCCTATGATAAAAATTACTGAATTTTTAGGAGGACAGGGGCAAGGAAGGAGAGAGGATTAAGAGCTATAAGTGATTATGTATAAAATAAATAAGCTATAAGAGTATATTGTACAGAACCAGGGAATATAGACACATTTTACAATAACTTTAAGTAGAATATAACCTGTAAAATATTTGAATCACTATGTTTTACACCTGTAATATAACATTTAAATCAACTATACCTCAGTTTTTTGTTTTTTTGTTTTAAAGAAAACTGAATTTTTTTCAGGTTATGTACCACCTTATAATGCCACAGTAGTTCAGAAGTTGTTGGATCAGGGAGCTCTATTAATGGGAAAAACAAACTTAGATGAGTTTGCTATGGGGTAAGTAAAATTAAAATTTTCTTTTCCTGTATTTCTTTCATCTGTGTCTTCAGTTTCATTACCTGTAGGTACCTAAAAGCAGTGTGATTTCGTGAGGACCCTCTTGCCAATTCCTTGTCAGTTCCTCAGTTCCTCCATGAGAGACTACGTTAGTGAGGTGATTTCGTGAGGACTCACTTTGCCAATTTCTCAGTCCCTCCATGAGAGCTTGTGTTCTGCTGATAGATGTCTCACTTTGGTTTTAATTTGCATTTCCCCGATGACTAACAGTGTTGATTATCATGTGTTTATTTTGCTATCCATATATCTTTGGTGAAGTATCTATTCAAATCCTTTCAATGAGTTGTAAGAGTTTTTTCCCAGATAGTCTGGATTCAAGTCCATTATCAGATAGGTGATTTGCAAATAGGTTCTCTGAGTCTCTGGCCTGTCTTTGCATCCTCTGAATATGCCTTTCAAATAGCAAAAGTTTTTAGTTTTGATAAGTCCAGTTCATTGTTTTCTTCCTTTAATGACTCATGTTTTTTGTGTCTTCTCCAAGAAAGCTTTACCTTTTCCAAGGTCATTAAGATTTTTTTCCAATGTTTTCTCCTAGAAGTTTTATAGTTTTAGTTCTTAAATTTAAAATTGTGATCCAGTTTATTTTTTGTATATTATGTGAAGAAAGCAAAAGTTCATTTTTTTGCATATGTCTATCCTATATATCTGGGACCGTAGGAATTCAAATTAAATTACTTTGATTCCTTTGCCAAAAATCAGTCCAACATACATATAGGTCCATTTCTGGATTCTGTTCTGTTGATTTATTCCTAATCCATTATCATGCTATCTTGATTATTGTAGCTTCATAGTAAACCTTGTGGAGAAGGCAATGGCCCCCTACTCCAGTACTCTTCCCTGGAAAATCCCATGGACAGCCTGGTGGGCTGCAGTCTTTGGGGTCGCACAGAGTCGGACACGACTGAAGCGACTTAGCAACAGCAGCAGCAGGTCCTTTGCACTTCCATATAAGTTTTAGAATTGAATTAATAATTTCACTGAGAAGTTTGATGGGATTTTGATTGTGGTGGTATTGAATTATAGATTAGGTTTTAGAAAATTGACATCTTAATATGTGCCTTCTGATATATGACTATATCTATTTATTTAATTTTTCTCAGCAATATTTGTGATTTTCTGTATATGAATCTCGCACATAATTTGCCATATCTATCTCTTGAGTATTTCATGTTTCTTTACTATTATAGAAAATGTTATTTTCTTTTCAATTTCTAATTGTTTAACATTGTTAAAATACAAAGAAATGTAATTTACTTTTCTATGGTAACCTCTTGTTTTTATCCTGTGACCTTGCTAAGCTCCCTTATTAATTCTAGCTGATCTTATAGATTATTTGGTATATTTTATGTAAATGATCTTGTAGCCTACAATAGAGACACTTTTATTTATTTATCTTGCCTTCTTGCACCAGTTAGGACCTTAAGTACAATATTGAATAAAGATGTAAGAGCAGATATCCTTGCCTTTTTCCTGATCATGAGGAAAACATTTAGTTTTTCATCAGAAGCACTTTTTATTTCCCCATTTGTAATGTTTGTAATATTTGCTTGGTCTGTGTTTCCTATTTCATAGAAACAGATTCCTTGATTCTCCAAAACCGGTATCTATTAGAACCTAGTTAATATGTGTTGAATACATAAATCTGTGGGAATAAACTTGAACCTAGGTTTTGAGGACATTGCCTTGAACGGCTGGTCAGCATGAACATCACCAATGAGGGTGAAGTGATACTGTGTACCTCCTTCCCTGAGAAGGAACACCATCACCTGTGCAGTGTTCCAGCTGAAAATGTGTAACCCGAAGCCAATAACAAGGAGACAAAAGGCAAATCTGAAATGAGATATCTTCTATTAAAATGTCAGTATCATAAAAAAAAAAAGGCTGTGAAAATGTTCCAGATTAAAAGAGGCTAAAGAAGTTAAAACCTAAAACTTATAGAAGTGTAGGAGAAGATCTTTGTGACCTTGAATTATACAAAGATTTCTTAGATGGATCACGTAAAGTACAGTCTGTAAAGTTAAAAACTGGTAAATTGAATTTCATTAAAATTAAGAACTTTTGTACTTAATGCACTGTTAAAAATGAAAAAAAAAAAAAGCCACACAACTTAGCAAAAATATTTGCAAGACATATGTCTGACCAAGAACTGGTATCCAGTATATATTGAAACTTTTCCAACTCAAAAATAAGAAAACCAATTTTTTTTAAAGATGAGATGTAAAGAGATGTAAAATCATATATCATAGAAGATACATAATTGACAAACACATCAAACATGATTTGTCGTTTAGGAAATGCAAATTAAAACCACACTGAAGTACATACACCTAATAATTAGAATGGCTTAAAAAATGACAATATCAAGTGCTGACAGGGATAGAGAACAACTGGATTCTCATACAATGCTGATAGGGAATGCAAAATGGTATAGCCACTTTGGAAAATAGTTTAGGAGTTTCTTATAAAGTAAATATACACTTACCAAAAGAGTCAGCAATCTCAATCCTAGGTATTTACCCAAGATGTGAAGGCTTATGTTTATACAGAAGCACTGGCTGGGGCCTTTCACTACAATATTTATTGTAGCTTTATTCAAATTGCTAAAAACAGGAAACAACTCAGTGTTCTTGGTTGGTGAAAAAAGTTAAAGAGGTTAAAGAGAAGAGTTTAATAAATTCTTAACTCTAGACTTGATCCTATCCTGGAAAAAGGGAAAATGCTGTCAAGGACATTATTGGATCAAATGACAAAATTGGATTACATGTGGTAGATTTGATAAAAGTATTGTATTGCTGTTAAATTTACTGAGATAACTATACTGTGACTGTGTAAGAGACTATCTTTGTCTTAGGAAAAGCTAAAGTATTTGGGGTAATGGGCCATAATATGTATAATTGACCCTTAAGTAGTTCAGGAAAAATAAGTACAGCCACACACACAGAGCACACAAAAGATAAAACAAATGGGGTAAAATGTGAACAATAGGTGAACCTGGGTAAAGGGTATATGTGTTTTCATACTGTTTTTATTTTTGTAAGTTATCTATTAGGTTGAAGTTTTTTCAAAAGTAAAAAAGGTTATTAGCATTCACTAAGAATATCTCCCTGAAAAGTTCTTTTTTTTTTGGCTAAGCCACACAGCTTGTGGGATCTCAGTTCCCCAACAAGAGGTGGGAACTGTGCCCCCCTGCAGTGGAAGCGTGGAGTCCTCACCACTGGACTGCCAGGGAATTGCCCTCTTAAAACTTCTGATTAAAAGAGGAATTCCTTCAAAAGACTACTTGTTAACTGTTCGGATGTTTGTGACACTTGTAAATTGGAAGACCTTAATTTATGAAGAAAATCATCTTAGGCTGAATTGCATTATCAGTTGGGATAAAAATTTCCTTTTCTTAACAGACTGGTTTTTTTCCAACTTTCTACCACAAATGATTTTACTTCTTATCCTCAACTCCTCAACCGTCTAATTAAAGAAAGCTACAACTCAGCATCTTCCTAACTTTTCTAATTTAAGTTACAGTGGATTATACAGTGCTAGAAGCAAATAATGTAATCAGGAGATCACATAAAAAGAGTTTTATTAAGATATCTTGCTTCACTTCTTCGTCTCAGATCTGGAAGCACAGATGGCATATTTGGACCAGTTAAAAACCCGTGGAGTTATTCAAAACAATATAGAGAAAAGAGGAAGCAGAACTCTCACAGTGAGAATGAGGATTCAAATTGGCTTATAACCGGAGGAAGCTCAGGAGGAAGTGCGGCGGCCGTGTCAGCGTTCACGTGCTTTGCGTAAGATATTTTTTTCTATCTGTACTTTAGAACCCAACCCAAAACAGATAGTCATAAACCATACACAAAATCCAACAATAGACTCATTCATACCTTGGTGTTTTTATTTCTCCTTAGTGAGCTATTTGTACTCAGTGGTGTATCAAAAGTGTATCTTAGAAATACCCTCAACTATATAGTACACATATGTATATTTTATACATTAACTTTAAGACATTTAAACCCTTCCTGTATAGTATCTGGTCTTCTTTAAAACATGATTTTACAGATCTTCTAGAATAAGAATAAATCAGCTTGCTGCTGCTGCTGCTGTCGCTGCAGTCATGTCCAACTCTGTGCGACCTCATAGACTACAGCCTGCCAGGCTCCCCCATCCCTGGGATTCTCCAGGCAAGAACACTGGAGTGGGCTGCCATTTCCTTCTCCAATGCATGAAAGTGAAAAGTGAAAGTGAAGTCGCTCAGTCGTGAATTTCATTTTTAAAATTATTTATTTGGGTACCTGCTCACTGACTGTACATATATTTAGAGGTTAACATACCTTGGCTTACGTTGAGTGCTACTGAGCTAAATTAGTAGCTGTGATTTATCCTTCAGCTAAGCCCAACTTTGCCAAAAAATAAGGAAGGAAGGAAGGAAGGAAGGAAAGAAAAGGCTAATATTTATCAAGAGTATTTTAAGAATGTTTTTATAAATCTGCAACTAAAAATATATATAAGTAAAGTTTTTTCAAATTTGTAGGGAGATGATTTGTTCAACTGTCATACTTTGTATTCTGAATCCATCAGTCATGCTTTATGTTTTAAGTCACGTTTGTAAAGCATTTTTTAACCATCTAAAAAAGAGTAAATAAATATTGCTGTTACTATATTTATTTTATTGGTTTCAGTTTAACCAAATGGAATGTTTTCTTTAGGAGTACTATATGTATTTTATCTCTCCTTAATTATCCACTGAAACTAAGCTGTTTCACAGGCATTGCAATCAATAAATTATTTATATTTTTTTAGAGCTATGGAGATTTAGATTCTACAGGTTTTTTTTTTTTTTTAGTTTCCCTGAAATCTTGTTAACAAGTAAAACCATTTCATTTTATCTCTGTGGAATTTTATAGCACCACATTAATATTAATGAGAGTTCTGACAAGGGAGGATTGCAAGATTAGGTGCTTTTTTCTATCCTCATCACCCCTCTTAGTGTTCATCTTACTGAATGTGCTTTGAGAAGGTGGCACTTTGACACATAATTCCTATGGAAATGTAGGTTTTACTTTTACACAGCTGTCAGGGAATCCTAATAAGAAAATGTGTCCTTTTAGAAACTGTGAAAGCAGCAATCTGATTCTGTGGCTTAAGAGGACTTGGTAAGAAAGGCAATTAATTTGCATTTTCTGTAGAGCACAAGGACCATGTGAAAGGTCTGTGAGCCTTGTTCAGCCCAAAGCTTCAGTCTGAGTGTACTCAGGAGGGGTTCAGACCCAAAGTGATTCCAGAGTGAATGGGCCCCAGACTGTCAGGTGTTCTGATTTGTTTCTTTTATAATAGTTTTTAAAACAGGAAAATTCTAGGAGTACTATGCAGCCACTAAAAAGAATGAGTTAGAGCACTATGTCATGACATGGAAAGAAATCCAAAATACACTGTGAAGTGGAAGACAAGTTGCAGAACAATGTGTATTGTATGACCTTATTTCTGTTAAACATAACAATTACATATGTGAACATGTTGCATGGAAGTATCTGGATAATATACATAAAGTGTGGTAATTCTGGGGACAGATTATAAGAAATTTCACTTTATAAATCATATAGAATATTTTAATTTTTACAGTGGACATTGCAATTTTCTAATCAGGAAAACCTTTTTTCCTGAAATAGTTAAAAATTTTAAATTGTGAAAAGTATACACAGTGGAAATATACATACAATTAAAATGTTATCTTAATCCTTTTAAAGTATAGGATTCAGTTGTGTTAAGTACATTCACATTATCGCTCAGCCAGTCTCTAGAACTTGTTCCCTTTGCAAAACTTAAACTGTGTACTCCTTAAAAGCCTCCCATTTGCCCCCTCCCCCTGTTCCCAGTCCTTGGCAAGCACTCTTTTACTTTATGTCTCTGAATTTGACCACTCCAGGTACCTCATGTAGGAAAAATTGTGCAGTATGTGTGCTTTCGTGACTTGTTTCACTTAGCATAATGTCAAGTGTGTCTTTTTTTTTTTTAATAAGAAAAACACAGACTGTATAGGTAACTGAGCAAAGAAATGAACAGACACTTCATAGTTGAGTAATGCAAATACAAATAAGTGTGAAAATTACTCAAAATGCACATTAACAAATCTTTTATCAAAATAATCAGATTTTAAGAACTGCTAGTATTCAGTGATGGTGAAAGTGAAGTTGCTCAGTTGTGTCCAGCTCTTTGTAACCCCATGGACTATGGCCCACCAGGCTCCTCTGTCCATGGGATTTTCCAGGCAAGAATATAGGAGTGAGTTGCCATTTCCTTCTTCAGGGGATCTTCCCAACCCAGGGATCAAACTGGGGTCTCCCACAGTGCAGTAGATGCTTTACTGTCTGAGCCACCAGGGAATGAAAGATAAAACAATGTGATTCACTGCAATTGGGAATATAAATTGGCATAACCTTTCTGACAAGTAATTTAACAAAATATATTTAGAATTTATAATGACAGGTAGACCCTTTGACCCATTAACTCTTAGAAGCTAGAGATACATGGGCAAAGATTTATGTTTAAAGGTGTTTATTAAAAGTGCTTTATTTATTTATTTTTGGCTGCTCTGCACAGCTTGTGGGGTCTTAATTCGCTGACAGGGGATTGAACTCAGACCTTTGCCAGTGAAAGCACAGAGTTCTAACTGCTGGACTGCCAGGGAACTCCCTACAAAGTACTCTACTATGCAGCTATTGTAGTTTGCAACAATATAACAGTTTAAATAAATCAGAATAGGTTTCTAGTCATGATTCTAAATGGAGTAGCAGAATGGCTGTATCTGAATTCCGGGGAGGGGTGGGTTTAGTTTGTATAAGCATACTATAAAATTGCTATTAAAAGAAGATATAAGATTTGTATGTATATAAATCATACCAGTGTTTTCTTAGGTCTTCTGAGGCAACAGAAACAAAAACAAAAATAAATGGAACCTAATCAAACTTACAAGCTTTTTTACAGCAAAGCAAACCATAAAATGAAAAGACAGCCTACAGAATGGGAGACAATATTTGTAAACAATGTGACTGACAGGGGCTTAATCTTCAAAATGTACAAACAACTTATACAACTCAACAGCAAAAAAAACAACCCAATCAAAAAATGGACAGAAGACCTAAGTGGATATTTCTCCAAAAAAGACATGACCAGTAGGCACATGAAAAATACTCAATATCACTAATTACTAAGAAATGCAAATCAGAACTACAATGAGGTACCACACTACGTCACACTGGTCAAAATGGCCATCATTAAAAAGTACAAAAAACAAGTGCCAGAGAGGGTGTGGAGAAAAGAGAGCCCTCCTCCACTGTTGGTAGAAATGTAAGTTGGTGCAGCCACTGTGGAACAGTATGGAGGTTCCTCAGAAAACTAAACACAATTACCGTATGATCCCACTCTTAGGTATGGCTTAGTTGCTAAATTGTGTCCGACTTTTAAAACACCATGGACTATAACCCTCCAGGCTCCTCCATCTATGGGATTTTCCAAGCAAGAATCCTGGAGTTGCCATTTCCTGCTCCTGGGGATCTTACCCCAGGGATTGAACCTGGGTCTCCGCATTGCAGATGATTCTTTACCACTGAGCCACCAGGGAAGCCCCACTCCTAGGTATATATCCAAACAAAACTATAATTCAAAACAATACATGCACCCCTGTGTTCATTCATAGCAGCACTATTCACAGTACCCAAGGCACAGAAACAATCTAAATGTCCATTGACGGATGAATGGATAAAGAGGGTGTGGTACATGTATACAATAGAATACTACTCAGCTATAAAACAGAATGAAGTAATGCCATGTGCAGCAACACGGATGCAACTAGAGAGGATCATACTAGGTGAAGTACCACAGAAAAAGACAAATACCATAATATTTATATGTGAAATCTAAAATGTGGCATAAATTGAATCTATCTATGAAACAGACTTATAGACAGAGAATAGACTTGTGACTAGGTTTGGGGTTAGTAGATGCGTATAGAATAGATAAACAAGAAGGTTTATCTATAGCACAAGGAACTATATCCTGTAACCTGGGATAAACCATAATGGAAAAGAATATTAAAAAAATTGTATATATGTGTATAACTAAATCACTTTGGTGTGTAGCAGAAATTAACACATCATAAATCAACTATACTTCAATTAAAAAATAAAGAACTGAAAGATTTTTATAAGATTGTTATAATTCCTGTGATAGGAATTGGGAGTCAGTTGGAAATTGCCAATTGATAGAATATTTTACATATTTAAAATTTTCATTAATCTTTATAACATAGTAAAAGTCTCATGATAAGCAAAAAAGAGATGGAAACATGATTACAGAATGACCTGAACTGTGAAAGAAAAATTAATTAAAAAAAAGACTTAAAGTTCATATGCAAAAATGTTAGCAGTGTGTGTTTGCCTCAAAGTGGTAGAATACTTTGTTACATTTTTACACTTTTCTATATTTTAAGAATTCTCTGCTATGAGCTTGTTTTATTTTTGTATAATCAGGAGAAAACAACTTTAAAAGTATACATTTTAAAAAGATAGATTTCAGATGTAATTAGAGAGATGTTATCCTGCTAAAGGAATTCCATTTAAATTTCAGCGCTTTAGGATCAGATACAGGAGGATCAACCAGAAATCCAGCTGCCCACTGCGGGATTGTTGGTTTAAAACCAAGCTATGGCCTAGTTTCTCGTCATGGTCTCATTCCCCTGGTGAATTCAATGGATGTGCCAGGAATCTTAACCAGATGTGTGGATGATGCAGCCACTGTGTTGGGTATTTATATGATTCCATATAGTTTCAAAGCATTATCAGTTCACTGAAAAACAATGTGTCTGTCACTCATGAATACTTTTACTTACAGGTATACTAGCTGGGCATGATCCCAAAGATTCTACCACAATTCAAGATCCTGTTAAACCATTTACGCTTCCCAGTTTGACAGATGTGAGCAAACTATGTATAGGAATTCCAAAGGTAACTCTTTACAAAAGTACTGTGAAGTCAAATACAGACAACAGACTTGGGAAACAGACTGGTTGAGTTTGAACTGCTGCTCTGCCACTTTTATTAGCTATGTGACCTGAGCACATGAAAGGAGATATGTAAAATCACCTTTTAAATGTTTAATTTTGAGCTTAGCAATAAGTTTTTGTCCTGGGAGACTGTCCTTTGCATTGTAAGATGTTTAGCAACATCACTGGTCTCTACCCCTAGAGGTAGCAGCCCCACCCCTACCGTACCACCTCTACCCCACAAGTCAAACTGTCTGTAGACGTTACCACATGTCCCCTGGTTGAGAGGAAGAGGATAAAATTGCCCCCAGGTGAGAGCACTGCTGTAGAGAAATACTGTAAAAATCTTTTAAATTTTCCATTAAGGTAATAGGTGTGCCTATCTTTAAGGATTTAGAGCGAAATAGACCTAGTTGGGAATCCTGGATCCTGTGCTTGCCTACTGTGTAACATTAGGAAAGTTACTTAACTTCTCTAGTCTCAATATTTTTCATTAATAATATGAAGGATGATAATACCTCCATCATAGGACTGTTAAAAAGCGTTCAATGAGAGAACCTTCGGAAAGCATCTAGCAGACTGCCTGAACATAATGAACATTTAATAAATATCAGTTCTCCAACCAGATCTCCAGTCTTTCATATTATTATATCCAGTTCACAATCTAGTATTGTGCTTGTCATGCCATAAATGCTCTTAAATTAGTTCAGTTTTTTTAGCTACCTACTATCAATTTAATCATGCTTTCTAATATATTGCCAGAGGTTCTGGGGTACACATTTTTGTAAAACCATCTATTTGGATGTTCTGATTTCTCTATTTTGACTTTTTCCAATTAGGAATATCTTACACCAGAATTGTCAAGTGAAGTACAGTCTCTTTGGTCCAAAGCTGCTAATCTCTTTGAGTCTGAGGGGGCCAAAGTAATTGAAGTCTCCCTGCCCCATACCAGTTACTCAATTGTGTGCTACCACGTGTTGTGTACATCAGAAGTGGCGTCGAACATGGCAAGATTTGATGGGCTAGAATATGGTAAAGTGCCTGTGTTTTGAACTTTTAGGGAAGCTTTCTCAAACATTTTCACTTGTTAGTGACAAAAATACTGCCTTGGATAATGCTAATGATTCAGAGAAGTAAGTTAGTGGATCATTTTACCGTTGTTAATTTAGCATTATACTCACACTGTTCATCATCATAACTCATGGTGAATGAATGAATGAGGGAGTAAACAAATGAAATTTCCCTCTTCATTATTTTCTTCTCTTTCTTGATTCCTGACGGGTCAGTTAGTCCCAAGGCATGTAAAGAAGAGAATCCATTAAGGTCAGTCTCCTAAAATTTTAGTATTGGCCCCAAATGTGACTCTAAACCTGCTTTTCAGCCAAAACTTTACTTCCTTTTCAAGTAATGTTCATGTCTTGTTTTCAGGTCACAGATGTGACAGTGGTGTGTCTACTGAAGCCATGTATGCTGCGACCAGGCGAGAAGGGTTCAATGACGTGGTGAGAGGGAGAATCCTCTCAGGAAACTTTTTCTTATTAAAAGAGTAAGATCATCGGTATAGGAATTTTCCCCATTCTTGAAAACTCCAGAGAGAAGTAGTAGAATGCTGTCAGGTCTTATAAATTTTGCTAAGGAAGCAAAATCCTTATGATTTGAGTTAGAATCATAAGTAAAGGCCTGTGTTTGGTACTTTTGGCTCCTGGTTTTTTTAAAAAAAAAAAAAAAAAAACCCACTGATGCTGTAGCAAGCTAATTAGGAAGCCTGAAGGGTTTTAGCCTCATTAAATGTCCCCTATTGTTGCTACATTGTCCTCCTGCTGTGAGAGCCTTAAGCAGGAAGTTACATTGGTCTCTCTTTAAAAGGTCAGTGAAATCAACCTAACTTTCCCTTGCATGGTGTATCTGTTTGCTCCAAGAAAGAATTCTAAAATTACTATGACTTTGGTATAAGTTTTTCATCATCTTGTGAATAGGATTCATCTTCCATACCACCAAATCTGTCTAAGAGGACAGATAAGTGTGAAAAAGCAAGAATGAATAGCCTCGTGGAGTTTTGCATATATATAATGGGCATATATGGATATATATGTATATGGATGGAAAGCATTTTATTCATCTGTGCATTTCCTTAGGGCCAGTAGTTAGCATTCCTTTTTCCAAAAATACTATGAACAGCTACTCTGAAAAACAGTGTAGAGATTTCTCAAAAAATTAAAAATAGAACTACCATATGAATCAGAAATCCCACTTCTGGGTATATATCTGAAAGAAAGAAATCACTACCTCACAGCATTATTCGCAATAGCCAAGACATGGAAACAAACTAGTGTCCATTGGGAGACGAATGGAAAAAGAAAATATGCTGTGTGTGTGTATACCCACCCACACACACACAATGGAACACTCATTATTGTTCAAGAGTATTGATTATTATTCAAAAGAAAGAAATCCTTCATTTGTGACAGCATGCATGGACCCTGAGGGCATTATCTTAAGTGAAATAAGTCAGAGAAAGACAAATACTGAATGATCTCACTTATATGTGGAATCTGGGGGAAAAAAAAAACCACCAAAGCCACAGACCCAGTAGAATGGTAGGTACTGGGGAAAGAGAGATGTTGGTCAAAGATACTCCCGCGGATAAGGTAAGTTCTGGGGATGTGATGTACAACCTAATTACTATAGGTAACAACACTATACTACATACTTGAAAGCTGCTGAGAATAGTTCTTAAATGTTCTCACCACATACACAAAAAACTCTTATGTGAGGTGATGGATGTGTTAACTAATCTTATTGCGGTAATCATTTTGCAGTATGTACATATATCAAATCATGTTGCAAACCTTAAAACTACAGAATTTTATACTCAATTATATCTCAAAGCTGGAAAACAAAAACTATTATTTGATTAATGGGGAAATCAAAGGGCTTTGCTGTTTGCTTTCCTTCTCTTCTGAATACCTGCTGTCTCATGTCTGAAAATGATTGTTCCATTTTGTCTAGTTTTCTGATTGAAGCATATTAAAAGTAGGAAGAAATTTAATATAAGTATTCTTTTATTAAATTCAGTTTTGGGGAATGCTGTTAATATGTTATTTAAGCCATTAGCTGCTGGGTAAATTATAAGTGATGCCTGCATTCATCACCCTGTAGACCCTGTGGTCAAATGATAATAAAGACATCTGGTATTTCTATAGCATTCTTTCAAGATAAAAAAAGATCTCTTATTTTTATCTCATTGTATTTGGTCCATGCAAAGTTGGAATTGTTATATCCATTTTTACAGGTGAGGAAACTTAGGTTATCAATAAAATAGTTAATCCTTTTGCCAGCCTTCATTAACAGCTTCAGGAGGATCTAAAGAGTATTTTTTCCCCCTTTCTTTCGATCATTGACTTATAGTCACTCCTATGTCTGGCTAATTCCTTAATCTTTTCAGTAAAGTAAATGTCTTTTCTTTTGGAGAGGGAGTGTGTGGGGAGTAACCGTATTCTTTATTACTTTTTATTACCACAATAAGTTTAGAGAACATCCATCATCTCATTCATATAGATACAACATTAAAGAAATAGGAAGAAAACATTTTCTTACAATGAGAACTCTTAGGATTTACTATTGACAGCATTTATGTATAACATATGGCAGTGTAATTGTATTTATCATGTTCTACATTACATCCCTGGTACTTACTCATAACCAGAAGTTTGTGCCTCTCAGACCATCTTCATCCTATTCCCTCTTCCCCTATCTCCTCCTCCTGATAACAACAAATCTGATCACTTTATGTATGAGTTTGTTTTTGAAATATAATTGACCTACAACACTAGGTCAGTTCCTGGTGCACACCATCATGATTTGACATTTCTATGCATTTCAAAACAGTCACCATGGTAAGTCTAGATGTCATCTGTCACCATATAAAGATATGACATAATTACTGACTATATTCCCCACACTGTACCTTTCATACCTGAAAGTTTGTAACTCAGTCTCCTTTACCTATTTCTTTCCTTCCCTCTCACCACCCTCCTCCTCTGGCAGTTCAGTTCAGTCGCTCAGTCGTGTCCGACTCTTTGCGACCCCATGAATCGCAGCACGCCAGGCCCCCTTGTCCATCACCAACTCCCGGAGTTCACTCAGACTCAGGTCCATCAAGTCAGTGATGCCATCCAGCCATCTCATCCTCTGTCGTCCCCTACTCCTCCTGCCCCCAATCCCTCCCAGCATCAGAGTCTTTTCCAATGAGTCAACCCTTCGCATGAGGTGGCCAAAGTACTGGAGTTTCAGCTTTAGCATCAGTCCTTCCAAAGAAATCCCAGGGCTGACCTCCTTCAAAATGGACTGGCTGGATCTCCTTGCAGTCCAAGGGACTCAAGAGTCTTCTCCAGCACCACAGTTCAAAAGCATCAATTCTTTGGCGCTCAGCTTTCTTCACAGTCCAACTCTCACATCCATACATGACCACTGGAAAAACCATAGCCTTGACTAGACGGACCTTAGTTGGCAAAGTAATGTCTCTGCTTTTGAATATGCTGTCTAGGTTGGTCATAACTTTCCTTCCAAGGAGTAAGCGTCTTTTAATTTCATGGCTGCAGTCACCCCTCTGGCAACCACTGTTTATCTATGACTCGGTTTCTGTTTAATTATGTTTGTTCATTTGTTTTGTTTTGGATTCCATGGATAAGTGACATCATACAGTATTTTTTCTCACTTAACTTCACTTGGCATAATGGCCTCTAGATCTATCTGTGTTGTCCCACAGAACAAAATCTCATTCTTCTTCATGGCTAATGCTCCATTGTGTATGTATACTCCATCTTTATCCATTCATCTGTCGGTGGACATTTAAGTGGTTTCCATATCTGGACTATTGTAAGCAGTGCTGCAGTGAACATAGGGGCGCGTATATCTTTTCAAACGTGTTTGTTTTCTGTGGATAAATACCCAGGAGTGGGACTGCTGCGTTGTGTGGTCGTTCTGTTTCTAATTCTTTGAGGGATCTCCATACTGTTTTCTATAGAGGCTGCACCACTTTATATTTCCGCCAGCCGCGCATGAACGTCCCTCTTTCTCTACATCCTTGACAGTCCTTGTTACTTGTTGTCTTTGATAATAGCCATTCTGAAATGTATGAGGTGATATTTCATAGTGGTTTTGAATTGCATTTCTCTGATGATTAGTGATGGTGAGCATCTTTTCATGTGCTTGTTAGCCATCCATATATCTTCGGGAAAATGTCTGTGCTGGTCTTTTGCCCGTTGTTTGATTGGTTGGTTGTTTTTTTGATGTTGAGTTGTGTGAGTTCTTTGCATATTTTGTATATTGTCACCTTATCAAGTATATCATTTGCAAATGTCTTCTCCTATTCAGTAGGCAGCCTGAAGCATCTTTCCAGGAGTTTCACATTTCCATTCCTGGGCTATTCCTGTCTATAAAATACAAAATTGCAAACACTGCCTTCTTTCCTCAGTTACTGTTTCCAGAGCCTGTTTTCTAGTGTTAGAATTCTCCAAAACTTCAGAACTCTTATAATAATTAACTATAGATGAAATAGGACATTATAATAGAAAGAGGATTGGAATGCACCTCCAGAGATCTAAGTTCCAGTCCTTCCTCTGCCACCACTAATCTTTGCACCTTTTGGAAAGTCATTAGTTGCTACGCCCTTGATTTTCCTCACCTGAAAATTAAGTTCTGGTTTAATGATGTCCCTGGAAGTGTTAATAATTTGTGATTATATGTGCAGAATTGTATCTACTTTTAGAATAACAGCATGGTTGAACAAAATTGATTTTTATGTTTTGGGAATCTTAGTGGTACCCACTCCTACAGACCAAGAATCCAGTAATTCTTTAACAAGTCTTATGCATGAGAATTCATTGAAAGAAATAACAAAAAGCCCTTAAAATGTCAACTTTTTTTTTTTCCACAGAAATTATGAGAATTATTTTGTCAAAGCACAGAAAGTGAGACGGCTCATTGCTAATGATTTTGTGAATGTTTTTAACTCTGGAGTGGATGTGCTGCTAACTCCCACGACCTTGAGTGAGGCGGTGCCGTACACAGAATTCATCAAGAAAGACAACAGGACACGCAGTGCCCAAGGCGACATCTTTACACAGGCCGTAAATATGGCAGGTGAGCGTCCCTTAAGAACATTCCGGTTTGTTCCAGATTGTTAGGTAGACAGTCCTGGTCCTCAACTTAGGTTCTAGCTAGATTATTCCCTTAACACAATAGCTTGTCCTTCTGGGATACTTAGGAGTGTGTGTGTGTGTTCATGTGGGTGTGTGCATGTGTGCATTTATAGGCATACACATGCTTGCACTCACCACACACACACATTAATTTTCAGACCTACAGAAAGATTTTAAAAAGTCATAAAATGAATACCCATTATGTCCTTTGCCTGGGTTCATCCTTGTTCACATTTTGCCTCATTTGCTTTTTCCTTCCTCTCCCCCCTGACCCCCAGACAGACAGACACACATACACAGCTTTTACTTGATGAATTTGAAAGTTTCAACATCATGTTACTTTACCCCTAAATACTTTTAGCATGAATCATCTAGAATAAAGACATCCATCATCATACCTAAGAAGGCTAACACAAATACAATAATATTCCAAATACAGTTCATATTTAAGTTTTCTCAATTGCACCAAAAATGCCTTTTATAGGGTGTTTTTACTGCATATATTTGTTTATGATACTCTCACTAAAGTCTAGAACAATCCCCCAGGTCTCTTATGTTCTTTTATTAAGAACCACATCAGATTGTTATGATTTTTGTTTCAGTCATCAAACATAATGTAGAAAACTCAAGAGCAGAGGGAAAAGTCCATTATGTTTATCTGTATACTTTTGTTTACTGTGTTCATTTCTCCCTGATCCATCAAGATTCTTTCTTTTATCATATCCTTTCTGTTTGGAGAAGAGTTTGCCATTCTTTTAGGGTACATCTGCTAGCAACCAGTTCTCTTAGCTTTCTTCTGAGAATGTCTCTATTTTCCTCTCATTTTTATAGTTTATTTTTGCTGGATATATGATTTTGGTTTGACAGTTCTTTTCTTTAGCATTTACAAAATGTCCTGCTAATTTCTTCTAGCCTTCATAGTTACGGATAAGAAATCCTGTACCTTTAAAATTTTTTAAGTGACATTGTCTTTTTTGAGGAGTCCTGTCCACTTGACCTGTAGGATATCCTGTCCATAATCTGAATTTGTCAGATGGCTTCCTTATGATTGGGTTGACTTAAACATTTTTGGCACAAATACTGTATGCACTTCATGTCAAGAAACAGTTAATATCAGTTCGTACCACTGTGAATCCTTTGGATAAGGAAGTAACTACCAGATGTTTTCCTTATGAAGGCACATTTTTCTTTTGTCAGTTGTAAGCAATTGGTGATATGATACTTTGGCAGTTGTAAGCCATTGATGATATGATGATAGGTTGGGACTGTGTTTTCCAATAAACCTGAACCCACTTTTAGCATCTATTGATCCTTGCCTGAATTAAGTATTACTTAGAGAATTACAAAGTGCTGACTTTTCTATCATTCCTTCTCCGTATCTTAGCAATCTTCTGTATAGAACAGCTTTCCTTTTTTAAAAAATTCAATGTATTATAAGTAATTCTCATTATTTTTGATGCTCAAATTTAACTAACAGGAACCTCTCCAAGTTGTATGTAACCCTTAAACTAGCTGCCATTAATTTTTTAAAACTTTCTGTTTTATGGGATAACAAGATACCCCCAAACTGAAATTAAAACTACCCTGAGCTACTATTCCTCACCTAATAAACTGACAAAAAATTAAGCAACTCAGCAACACGCTGTATAGGTGAGGCTGTAGGAAAACTCTCATTTTGCTGATAGGAGTTCAAAAGGTACAACTTTTTTGGAGGGGAATTTGGCAATTTCTAATTAATATATACATTTATCTTTTGATGAAGCAATTCATCTTCATCTGAGAAACATTCAAGAATACTGGAAGAATACACACGGTAATTCACTGGGACATAGCGTGAAATCACTAAATACTAAAAACAATCAAAACTCCCCAACCATAGAAGAATGGTTGAATAAATTATGGTAAAACCACATGGTGGAAAACTATGCAACTATAAAAAAAGAAATGAACCCGGTCTCTGAACAGATATACAGTGATTTCCTAGATATATTAAATGAACAAAGGAAGATACAAAAATATACATGTCATAATTTTTGTGATTTTTTGTTTTTAACCCTTATCCTGTCTTGTACCTATTGGCACTGGAAAGTGGAAGAGGTCTCTGTGTCTTAGGGTAGAGAATTGGTCAACACTTAATGGGTCTCTTTCCTTTCCTCAGGATTGCCAGCTGTGAGTGTCCCTATGGCCCTCTCAAGCCAAGGGTTGCCAATAGGACTACAGTTTATTGGACGTGCATTTTGTGACCAGCAGCTTCTTACAGTTGCCAAATGGTTTGAAAAACAAGTCCAGTTTCCTGTTATTCAATTTCAAGAACTAATGGATGATTGCTCATCAGTCTTTGAAAATGAAAAGTTAGCTTCTGTTTCTCTAAAATAGTGATAACTATATTGTGCACATTATAATGACTTTTAAAGGTTTTTATATTCTAGAGAAGTCAGGTGTTCTTGAAATTTGGCTCATTGTTGACATAGTCATTCCTTGGAGTCATTTTTTAAAATTCTTGTGATATAGTTAATTATAAGTAATCTGTCAGCATTTATTCAGCATCCACTCAGTATAAACAAAGTACAAGAAACCTGGGTTAAATTCCTAGGTCAGAAAGATCCCCTGGAGGAGGCCATGGCAACCCACTCCAGTATTCTTGCCTGGAGAACTCCATGGACAGAGGAGCCTGTGGGCTACAGCCCATGGGGTTGCAAAGAGGCAGACACATTCACTCAAGTAGAAACCAAGTACAGGATTTCTATTATAATACGAGATACATATTACTAAAAAATGATGCCTTCTAAATGTTCATTAAAAAGAACATTGCTTACAGTGCAAGTAAGCTTAGGGGCAAACCTGTCAAGACTTGTATGTCTTTGCAACCAAAGCACAAACATGAACAGTAAGTCGTACTTCCAGAGGGAGCCTAGACAGCCCAGTTGACAGGCATTTCAACATGCCACTGCAAAAGAGGTTAAAAATGCACAAAAACAATAAAATGGGAACATCCACCTCTAGGTCTGAGCAGAGCAGGTGGAAGAGAAGCTCTAACACAGGAGGAAGTGCAACTTGCTGGCCCAGACAGGGGTGTGCCACTCTCTCTGGGGAGAGCCCAGGTGGGCACACTCCTCTTCTCTAAGAATAGACCTGCAGTGAGAACTTTTCTTCTTTCCTGCTGAAAGTTAAAATGTTACTTCTATTCCAGCACCCCATGCCAAGGAGCTCAGAATAACTCCTAGTTACACCAGGTTCATTCTCCTAGTTACCAGTCACAGTCTAGCTCAGTGGGGTCAGACATTTGCTGAGACCTAACACACTGGACTGAACTCGAAAATTGGTAGCTACTGGAGCATGGCTTTAGTGAGAAAGTTTCAATACACAAGTAAGATCCAGTATGAAAAACTTGTAGATAACTTGGTGGGGCTGCATGGGCCCATGCAGAGAAGAGGCCCATGGGCCTCCTTCCTTACCCCAGATTCTCTATTCCTTATGGTTTTCTTACCCACCTTCTTGACTTTCCTTACAAGTGCTCTCCCTTTAGGCACCTTTAGCACAAAGAAATAAGAATGGGAATATATATTCAGAATTTAGGGAAAAAAAAAAAAAGATCTAATGAAAAGCATTCATTTACCCACTATAAAGGGCTTCCTTGGTAGCTCAGATGGTAAAGAATCTGCCTGCAATGCTGGACACCTGGGTTTGATCCCCTATAAGGTTTCATCGTTGGATTTGTCTTTGCCAGAACACAACTGTCATCTCATGTTTATCATGAGTTCTAATTTGACATTTATTGATAAGTTTAAGTAGGGAGCTGAATTATTATTTAATAGATTGACTTTGGTAAGGAAAAAATCTTTTCTAAATATAAAAGACATGAAGTAAAAACATAAGAGGCACAACCTTCCCAGAACTACTGGAAAACAGTGCAATGGGAGTTTAAACTGCCTGGTACTTTTCATTAATAGTTTTCTCTCTCCCTGGATCCTTCCACTCGCAAATGCTCAATCTGATAAACTGCATAAAAGTTTTCTGTGCCAAGTGCACTAGTATTCCGAAAGATTTTGACTGTGAATCCCTGAAAGGAAGAAATTCATGACAGAGAATTGCTTTATTTTATAACAAGAGAAAACCCTTAGTTGGAGGAGAGAGTATGATGCAAATGGCAAGCAAATAAATCTTTACCCCAGTCTTTTTATGTGTGTATAGTTTGAAATAAAAGATTTTCAAAGAATATGTAGTTTCTCTTATTCCTATGTCTCTACTTGAGTTGCACTAATGACTTGAAATAAGGAAGTGAAACATTTACATCGTTTTCACATAATAACACCCAACTAGCGTGAAATGATACCTAATCTGTTCTTTCTTTTCCATCTTTACCCTAAATCTGGTAGATCTCATTTTGCCAAATCACTGTCTGAGAATTTAAAATGGAAAATGGTTTCTGTGTCTTACCTAATTAAACCCTGAAACTATGAGCAACAGGGCTGTCAGAGCAGAGCATGTCAGAAAGGTGAAGACGACTGCAAGTGTGAGATGAGTGCCTTGATAAAACGGCGCAACAGAGCAAAAGACAGATTCAACAGCAGAAGGGTTGCTAGCGTGAAAAAATTTAATGCATTGTGAAACTTGGCACCGGACACCACACAGAGCCAAGTCCAACCCAAACCTGTGTTGGCCCCCACCTATCATTATCAAGAAAATCACTTGAAACTAGAGAGGCAGAATTTGATGGGCTGTATGACACCAGGCTGTCAGGAACGCAGGACTGTGGGCCATCTAGAAAAGACAACATGGCACAGAAGAGGAGCTTACAGACATGACTGGGAACGGTGATTCCTACGAGGAAAACACCAGCACCTTCTGTGCTGCTCAGTCACTAAGTCATGTCCGACTCTGCGACCCCAGAGACTGTAGCCTGCCAGGCACCTTCTATAGTGGACAAGAAATATCTTTAGGATTTTAGGACAGAATCTGAAGAACAGTGACGAGATCTGGTTACAGGGCACCAGTAAGTAGACCTCGAGAATTCTGTAAACTGCCACACCCTGCTCCAGTCAAAGTAAGGGACCCAAGAAATGAAATATTAATGGTTTCTGTTACGAACTTCCATTTATTAACTACTTTTACTCTCCCTCCCTTTACTCAAATATCTGATTATACCACAGCTAAATGTGTTGCCTGTGCAAGCCTCAGGTAAAATTTACTCATTGGACTTAGAAGTGCCAGAGGACAGTTTAAGGTGGAAGGCTTTCCTCAGTTATTTCATAACTTAAGCCATGTGTACACTAGAACAAAAACCTGAAAATTTAATAAAAGAAAATAACACCAGAAAACCCCAGCAAACATTAAATAAAAGTAATTACAGGATTTCAGAGGGACTTTTTATTCCTTTTTCTTTATACCACAGAGGAATATAAATCCAAAAGGATTCTAGGCACTTTATTAAAAATGTATTATTAAAATGCTATAAAAGTAAATAGTTGAGGAAATCACTGAATTGATTTAAAAAAATAGGGGGAAAAGTTAAAACCAGGAATAAGTAAAAATTACAGTGTTCGTCATACAGTTATGGATGTGACTGGTGATAGAAGCAAGATCCGATGCTGTAAAGAGCAATATTGCATAGGAACCTGGAATGTCAGGTCCATGAATCAAGGCAGATTGGAANGACCGAGGATGAGATGGCTGGATGGCATCACAGACTCAATGGACGTGAGTCTGAGTGAACTCCGGGAGTTGGTGATGGACAGGGAGACCTGGCGTACTGCGATTCATGGGGTCGCAAAGAGTCAGACACGACTGCGCGACTGAACTGAACTGACAGTGTTCGTCAAGGTATTTATACAGATGCTTAAGGCTATATAATGTGACACAGTGGGAAATTTTCCTGTCGCTTTTCTAGTGGGAAAGTTTGCCAGATTTAAAAATAGATAAACCTGGGTTTGAGTCCTATTAACTGCCATTTGCGAGTTATGTAACCTCTCTGAGCTTCATTGTCTTGACCTGTGAAATGGAGATAATAGTTATTCCAAGGGATGGTTGGGAGGATTAAATTTAAATGATGCCCTTAAAGCACCTAGTGTAGCATGACAAAATAAGTACTCAAAAGTTTGTAACTATAAATAAATGCAAACAGTCATGAAATTACCATTTTCCCATACATGCTACAAATACACATTACTATGGCCAAACTGCAATTTACTAAAAACTTATGCTAGAGACCAGCTATAATGGCTCTGGTGATCTGGCTTCCACTGAGGATAAAGTTTAAAACATCTGGAAGAAATGATGAACTATGTGTTTCTAAAGCAATTTCCATGAGCCTTTGATAAAGAATTGACTAATGCAGGGTTCAAAAACCTGAGGGTTTTTTAAAAGGCCCTTGTGCCTTGCCAACCAAGTGAGAGGGGGAAACACTTTTGACAGAGCCAAGCTCTTGCTCATAAAACTCAGTTCCAGTCCCACATATACATACATAGGTGGTTGAGACCCTAAAATATTACGTCTTATCTCTTTGGCCATCTCATGCGAAGAGTTGACTCATTGGAAAAGACTTTGATGCTGGGAGGGACTGGGGGCAGGAGGAGAAGGGGACGACCAAGGATGAGATGGCTGGATGGCATCATCGACTCGATGGACATGAGTTTGAGTGAACTCTGGAAGTTGGTGATGGACAGGGAGGCCTGGTGTGCTGCAGTTCATGGGGTCACAAAGAGCTGGACATGACTGAGCAACTGAACTGAACGGAACAATTATTTTAACATGGAAAAGTTTAGGGTTGCTATTCCCTACAGATAGCTAGTCTAGCCATTGGGGGTGGGGGTGGGGACAGTTAATGAAGCACCCCTGGGGCATCTGTTGGTAAGTAACTCCATTTCTTGGTGAAATTAATCATAAAATAGACCTGCAGAATAGTATGATAGAACTTGTGTTGGGTATCTGCCAAGATGAAAATGGACAACTTCAGCAGAGTTCATATAGCAGGACCAGTTGTCTTCAGAGGCCAATCATAGTATAGAATTCTTTCTGTTTTCTGTGACAAGAGTATTTGCAAGGCTGAAATTCAAAGCTTTAAGGCTTATAATAACCAGGTAAATTCCAATACAGTATACTGTTAGAACCATTCTATCACAAGCATGTCAAAAGACATGGAGAATCTAATTACATGTGAATTATTTTCTTATTTATCCCACTCTAGGTCTCCATGGAAATAGCTACTAGGATGCAGGTGTAACTGGTGCAGAATTAAGGTAGTGTTCATGGGAAAGAAAAGAGAAAAAGTGAAAATCAGAAGAATTTGGAGTTTAATTGGATTTAAGGGTATGGGAGAAAGGAGGGAAAGAAATATGACTTTTATACTGAGGAGTGCTCTCAACCAGAAAAATGATGTTAACCTTAATAAAAACAGGAAAAGCAGGAATGATTTGTAGGGGCTGAAGATGTATTCCACAATCAAGGAGAAATACCTAACAGGTAATGGCAAAAAGGTAGGTGAGAAAATAGAGCTTGGGGAGTCAAAAGGACAGAGAATGAAGTCCACCCCTTCTTCCCTGATGTTTTATTATGAAAAATTTCAAATATGAAGCACTGAACCCACCACCTATATTCTACTACTGACATTTTACTGTATTTTATCACATAATCTATCCATCTAGTATCTCTATTCATCTTTTAATCTGCCTTATTTTTAAAATATGTATCTTAAAGTACACTTTGCCCTAAATACCTAAGCATATCTGTCACTTGAGTTCAATATTTGTTTATGGGTTTTTTAAAGTAAAACTTAGTACAATGAAATTCACAAATCTTAAGTGTATGTTCCCTGAGTTTTGACAAATGCATTCACCTGTGTAACCCAAAACTGCTGGGGTCCAGCCCCGGTGGATCCAGGGTGATTCGAAGGTGGGGACGGAGTAGGCGTCCTAGGAAAAAACTTATTTAATTACAGATATATAGAGAGATTAGAAACGGATAGTGTAGTAGGAAAATTAGTGGAGAAAAAGAGGCTGAATAACTTGGTTTATGTGGAATACCAATCACTACCTAAGTAGGCCACAGGCGTCTTTCCGTTCTCCTGAAGGAGAGGAGGCACTGAGGCCTCCCCAGACCGATCTTAGAAGCCCAGGCATAATTAGCAGGCTTGGTGAGTACCCACTCCCCAGATGGGAATTCAGCCAGAAGGGGAAAGAAAGAACGACACGGGGGAATCAGCCTTTCCAGAAACTGATCCCATTTTCTTTATTTTCAGGTTTGCTTATATACCTTTTTTTACACATAGGGATGAATACAGAGTCATGCGGGGGTCAGCAGTCCTGACCTTTATCAAAATCAGGTGCTTTACATAAAAAAAAAGGTCTTAGGGGTTTTACATCATCTTCTAGCCATGAGGCCTACTGACACTTTATGACCCTTTCTTTCTGATAACCAAAAAACTTATTTTTTCCAAGGGTGTTTTTTCTTAAACCAGGCGCCACCCTCCAAATAAAGTTGTATTCCTATAGGGTGAGGGTGTAGTGAATTACAGTCAAGAAAGGAATTTATTTAACCCAAGGTTAACAGGATTAATCTTAAAGGTTAATACTTATTTCTCTTATATATAGTTATATTCATTAGTTATATTCATTATAAGGGCAGAGAATATGGAGATTTAACAGCAAACATCAGCCCAACAAGTGAAATCCTTTCACCAATGTTTCCCTTAAGATCTATTTAGTCTTAAGATAGTGATAAAGTTAAATTTTTACATAGCAAGGACACAGTGATTTATAACAAAGTACAGTGATCTATAACAAAGGAGAAAATTCATTACTCAAAAAGTCTAGTATTGCTAACATCAAAAACTACTATATTTCTTTTTCTATATTCCAAATACATTGATTAATATATTCCCAGGTGCCTAAGGACATGGAGGCCTGGTGGCAATCCTTGACTCAACAATGAGAAAAGCCCTATGCTAATTAAGACCTTCAAAATACCCCAAACTCTCTGTGCTGTTTATGGTTGTGAGGTAGTAAACAATCATGTGCTGGCAGGAGTATGGATAATCCTATCACACAAGCTAGTTTGTCAGCAGAGAGGTTTGACCTGAGACACCCTTGTCACACCCAGGGCAGGGAATTAGTAGCAATTATTGGCACAACAAATGAAAAACCCTTCACCAATATAATTCCTTATCAACCCACTATACTAATAAATTCTAACTTCCCAAAAGAATCTGCCCTTAGTAGTCTAAAACATCTCGTGCCTCTCACTGTTGGGAGGCTGTAAACAATCACATGTGGCCGGACGAACCTATGCAGTCAGGCTAGATAACCTTCAGAGGAGTTTGTAAGCTGAAACACTCTTGTCACGCCCAGGAATTTTTATTAACTGGAACTGCAAGTTAACTCCTTCTCCGAGAGAAATGGTTATGAGGGACAGCCTCCCATAAAGTCAGAGGTGTAGGTGAGAGCATAAAACAGACTCTGGTTTTGGGGGTAGATGCTCGGGAACAGGGGGTTTCCTGAGGCTTGATCACGCCTTTGCGTATGCCAAGCCTCCTTCCTCATGACCTTTGCCATGGGCGGAGTTCCTCACGCTCGTCCCCTATCAACACATAGACCATTACTATAATTTCTGTCACTTCAGAAAATTTCCTCATGTCCTCTCCTAGTTAATCCCTGCTCCCACCCCTCGAGAGGAAACTATTCCTCTGGGTTTTTTTTTCCCCAAAAAACAATTTAGTTTTGCTTACTCTACATTTCATATGAATATAATCTGCACTGGGTCACCTGAAAGGCTGTATCAGGAAATGCAAGATCTCAGTTTTGAAATTTGATTTGAATTGATTTAAGAGGTTTTATTTTTTCGGGTTACAAAGGTAATGCTTGTATTCTGGCAGGAGACAACAGAAAAGCATGCACACAAAATCACTATCTCACCATCTAGATGTATGTATACATATATATGTGTATGTTTTTTATTAATAAAACTGATGTCATACTTCACATAGTTGTGTAACCATTACCATGAGATTCCAGAATGTTTTTATTATCCCACAAAGAAGCCCACGGCCATTAGCAGTCACTCCCCATTCCACTCTACTCCCAGCCCCTGGCAACCACAAATTTAGTCCTTGTGGATTTGCCTCTTCTGGACATGACATATAAATGCAATCATACACCACGTGACCTTTTGTGTCTAGCTTCTTTCACTTAGCGTAGTGTTTTCAAGATTCATCCATGGTGAAGCAAATGTCAATATCTCATTGTTTTTATGACTGAATAATATTCCAATGTGTAAGTATATTACATGTTGTTGATTTATTCATCAGCTGATGGACATTTGGATTGTTCCCACTTTAGGAATGAATAATACTGCTATGAACATGCATGCAAAAGTGTACGTACTCATGTACAATGTGCTTCTGTTTTGCCTGAGTATATATCTAGGTATGAAATTGGTGGGTCATCCGGTAACATTGTGTTTGACCTTTTGAAAAATTGCTATACATTTCCAAAGTGGCTGCACTTTGTTTTACATTCCTACCAGCAATATAGGGGCTTCCCTGGTGGCTCAGAGGATAAAGCGTCTGCCTGCAATGCAGGAGACCGAGGTTCGATCCCTGGGTTGGGAAGATCCCCTGGAGAAGGAAATGGTAACCCACTCCAGTATTCTTGCCTGGAGAATCCCATGGACAGAGGAGCCTGAGCGGGCTACAGTCCACAGGGTCACAAAGAGTCGGACACAACTAAGTCACTTCACTTTACTTCACCAGCAATATATGAGGGTTTCAGTTTCCCCACATTCTTGCTAACCCTTGTTATTGTCTTTTTTAAAATTATTATTATTATAGGGACTCAGGCTGATAGAGAGCCACCATTTTGCACACCGTTGTTCAGTCAGATGAAGTGATATCCCACTGCAGTTTCAATATGCATTTCTCTAAGGACTAATGACTGTGGAATGTTCTGAAAGAGATGGGAATACCAGATCACCTGACCTGCCTGTTGAGATGAAGTGGTATCCCACTGTAGTTTCAATTTGCATTTCTGTACTGACTAATGGGGCTTCCCTTGTGGGACAGCTGGTAAAGAACCCACCTGTAATGCAGGGGACCTAGGTTCAATCCCTGGGTTAGGAAGATCCCCTGGAGAAGGGAAAGGCTACCCACTCCAGTATTCTGGCCTGGAGAATTCCATGGACTATACACTATGCAAAGAATGTCAGACACAATGGAGCAACTTTCAGCTGGCTTAAAGCTCAACATTCAGAAAACGAAGATCATGGCATCTGGCCCCATCACTTCATGGGAAACAGATGGTGAAACAGTGGAAACAGTGTCAGACTTTATTTTTTTGGCTCCAAAATCACTGCAGATGGTGACTGCAGCCATGAAATTAAAAGATGCTTACTCCTTAGAAGGAAAGTTATGACCAACCTAGATAGCATATTCAAAAGCAGAGACATTACTTTGCCAACTAAGGTCCGTCTAGTCAAGGCTGTGGTTTTTCCAGTGGTCGTGTATGGATGTGAGAGTTGGACTGTGAAGAAGGCTGAGCGCCAAAGAATTGATGCTTTTGAACTGTGGTGTTGGAGAAGACTCTTGAGAGTCCCTTGGACTGCAAGGAGATCCAACCAGTCCACTCTGAAGGAGGTCAGCCCTGGGATTTCTTTGGAAGGAATGATGCTGAAGCTGAAACTCCAATACTTTGGCCACCTCACGCGAAGAGTTGATTCATTGGAAAAGACTCTGATGCTGGGAGGGATTGGGGGCAGGAGGAGAAGGGGATGACAGAAGATGAGATGGCAGGATGGCATCACCAACTCAATAGACATGAGTTTGGGTGAACTCCAGGAGTTGGTGATAGACAGGGAGACCTGGCTTGCTGCAATCATGGGATCGCAAAGAGTCAGACATGACTGAGCTACTGAACTGAACTGAGTGATGATATTGAGTATCTTTTCATGTGTAGACTGGACAATTATATATATATGTGTGTGTGTGTGTAGAAATGTGTATTTAAATCCTTAAAGGTTCGTTAAATTTTTTTTATTGTTGTGTTTAAGAGATGTTTTAAAAGATATATTTTGGATACAAGTCTTTTTCAGATATGTGATATGCAAATATTTCCTCCTACAAATTGTCTTTTCATACTTTTGATAGTTTTCTTAAAAGCAGTAAGGTTTTCTTTTTATTCTGATGAAGACTAATGTATCTATTCTTGCTTTCTGGCTTTTGCCTTTGGTGTCATATGTGTAATGTACCTGTAATATATTTTAATCGATGGTATGAAGAAGAGATCAAGTTAGATTAAGTTTAAAAAAACTTAGCTCAGTACCTGTCTATACCACTCTTATAGTCTAAAAGCTTATACATAGTTGGCTCTGATTTGGGCTCATTGTCAAAGCTTTGTTAGTTTTTCTTAAGGTGACTCCCAAAGTACCCTGAGTGTAGCATCCAGAAGAATAGCATTACCTACCGTTTTGCCTCAGCTCACCTTTGTATAAACACACTCTAAGTCTTTTATTAAATGTTTATTGAGTTGAATTTAATTGGAAAACAGTTTTAGGGAGAGAAGTGTGAACAGTTTTCGAGCAGTCAACACTGTGACCCAGCACTGTTCGCTTTGTTCCCTTTTCTGCTGAGGTCATCTCTGCTCTTGTCAAAACTCCTCTTTCAACACATTTTCAACACAATTGAGGTCATCGTTAGTGTTCTTTGTCAAGTATTTCCAGTTCTCTCCTCTCTCAGACCCTCTGTAGCTAGGTGTGATCACGTGCCTGGTTCCAGCCAATGCAGTGAGTGAAAGCCTCCTGTGTCTGGGCCTGAGTTTGCTGCGTTGGCTGGTACTCTCCAGAGTTCTCTTTTATCTCCAGCAATGTGCAAAATGTGGTTTGGTTGGATGGCATTACCACTCAATGGACATGAATCTGAGAAAACTCCAAGAGATGGTGAAGGACAAGGAAGCTTGGAGTGCTGCAGTCCCTAGGGTCACAGAGAGTCAGACATGTCTTAGTGACTGAATAACAAAGTGCAAAAACGGTGGCTGCTCTATTAGCCTGAGCTCATGAGTGGCTAAGGTTAGCAGAATTTTCTTTTAAAGTTAAAAAATTTTTGTTGTTTGAAGCCGTTAAATTTAGGGGAGAAAGTTAATGAAGAATCACAGCCTAACCCAACCAGTACACCGATTACTATCCTCCTGCTCTTAACTCTGGGTCTGCCTGCTTGTGTGGAGGGTAAAGTATGGCTTTCAGGCAGAGCATGAAGCTGCTGATTCTGAAACGCTTTCACACATAGGTCCCCATTCACTCTTCCCAAATGCATAACTGCAACTACATTTTAGGGTAAGCTCACCACCTGGATACAGGACTTGAGTGTTCCAGAAGTGCTCCAGGGTCCAAAGTGAAATGCCTGGGAATTAATATTTCCATAAAAAGTAAAAGAAATATTTATGTAATTGATTGAATAGGTAAAATTTTAGAGGAAAAAAAAATTTTTTTCCAGTTTTCAGAGTAGGGCAAAACTTTCAATACATCCCAGAAAGATCACTATAAAGAAATATGATTTCTAAATCAGTATAAAGGAATACATTCACCCAATTTGATACATATTTACCATTTTTGATCTGCTACAAATCCTTTTATGTTTTATTAGTGATCATTTTATTATGCTCAATTTAATGGATGTTTACAAAACCCTTGATATTCATATTGTGCCCATTCTCCCAAAACACTGAACACTGAGGCCTCAGCAAAATATAAATTGAGATAAGCTATGAACAATCGACATAAACAAAATAGGTGTATATATAATTCGATAAATTGATCATTTTGCATGTTGCTGCCTTGATCTAGAGTTTTTATGATCATAACCCAGATAACATTAGGGAAAGAAAAGGGAATAGCATTGTGTTCTGCATTGAGGAGTTTCAACACAACTGGTTTGGGGGTTTTGTGTTGTTTCCTGGGTGATGATTAATTAGAATTTCAGTGTTTCTAGAAGAAAGAATCTAAGCTAAGAGTTTCAAAGGAAATTTAAGTTTATCCCCGTAGCTCTGTAGGGAACATAAAACTTCTTGGTATAAGAGCACTTCAATTAGGAAAAGATTATATACATTTTGAGGTTTAATGAACTGCCAATGTGAAATAATTATTAGCAAAGAAACTAGGACTACTATAAAACTAAGTTTGGAATTAGACTTAACTATAGTATTCCACCAGCTAAATTGTATTGCCATCATTATAGGCAGGCAACTTAAACATTAACTGAAATAATACATTTTTATCATGCATTATTTTTATAAAAACTCTCACACTTTGCAGACACAAGTGTAGTTTCAAAATATGCCTGAATCAATATGTTGTATAAACATTTGATTAAATGCCTATAACCATATCTGAAGAGTAAACACTTTTAACAAGCCAAAAGAAACAACATTTACTTTATAGGTAAGTAACTATCTTCATAGTCTGAAATCCATTATCTCCTCTCCTAACTTCCATCTGGTTAATTTTAAATCATTCTTTAACACTTAGGTTAGGCTTCCCCTTTCCAAAAGTCTTCCCTTGCCCCACCCTCGCACACACACACCACTTAAGGTGTTTCTATGCTTACTCCTGTACTCTTGCCTGGAAAATCCCATGGGTGCAGGAGCCTGGTAGGCTGCAGTCCATGGGGTCGCTAAGAGTCGGACACGACTGAGCGACTTCCCTTTCACTTTTCACTTTCCTGCATTGGAGAAGGAAATGGCAACCCACTCCAGTGTTCTTGCCTGGAGAATCCCAGGGACGGGGGAGCCTGTGGGCTGCCGTCCATGGGGTCGCACAGAGTCGGACACGACTGAAGCGACTTAGCAGCAGCAGCAGCAGCAGCATGCTTACTCCTTGGAAGGAAAGTTATGACCAACCTAGATAGCATATTCAAAAGCAGAGACATTACTTGGCCAACAAAAGTCCATCAGTCAAGGCTATGGTTTTTCCAGTGGTCACGTATGGATGTGAGAGCTGGTCTGTGAAGAAAGCTGAGTGCTGAAGAATTGATGCTTTTGAACTGTGGTGTTGGAGAAGACTCTTGAGAGTCCCTTGGACTGTAAGGAGGTCCAACCAGTCCATCCTAAAGGAGATCAGTCCTGGGTGTTCATTGGAAGGACTCATGCTAAAGCTGAAACTCCAATACTTTGGCCACCTCATGGGAAGAGTTGACTCATTGGAAAAGACCCTGATGCTTGGAGGGATTGGGGGCAGGAGGAAAAGGGGACAACAGAGGATGAGATGGCTGGATGGCATCACCAACTCAATGGACATGAGTTTGAGTAAGCTCCAGGAGTTTGGTGATGGACAGGGAGGCCTGGCGTGTTGCAATTCACGGGGTTGCAAAGAATCAGACACGACTGAGCGACTGAACTGAACTGAACTGAAGCCATTGTCCACCTCAAAACCCTTGCACATCTCTATCATGAGTTTTACTCTACTGTATGCTGCTTCTCCATGAGATACTCCTATTCTATCCACCATACAATAAATTCTTAAAGAAATGAATATGCTTAATTATTTTTTATCCTCTAAGATCTAATATCAAGATGATAAATGTCTGTTGAATAAATTAATACCATGAAGTTTTCAATATACAAATTTAGTTTGTTTTTCTGTAAAACTCAAAGTCAAAATGCATAGAAGTTGTATTAATTGGAAGGAAAGCAATAAAAATCTCACTGTTAGATTATACTAATTGCACACTTGTAAAACTCAAGAGAATCATATGAAAAATTGTTTTAAATAGAAGAGTTGAATAACATGGTTGGGCACAAAATTACTGTTCAGAAATAAATCTTTTTATATACAGATTCTCTAGAAACACAGCAGCCACTAGCCACATGTAACTATTTCAATTTTAATAACAATTAAAAAATTTTAATTTGATTTCTTATTAATAACATTGTCCATATCCCAAGTTCTCAACAGTCACTTGAAATGTGGAGGGAAGAGCCAATTTGGAATTATTTTCCATAGGCCTGAGGAAAAAATAAACATGCAATAAAGGCCAGGAAAATCCTGAAAAAGAACAATAATAAGAGGAACAGTCTTATAAGACATTAAAACACAAGTTTATAACAATTAAAATGTTTGACTAGACTGATACAAGTAGAACAGAAGTTCTAGAAAACTTACTCCAATACCTATAAAAATTTTGCATGTGACAAAGAAGTTATTTCAAATCAATGGGAAAGATGAATTATTCAATAAAGCATGTTAGGACTAGCCATCTAGAGAAAAAAATATGTATCCCCATTTCACTTCTTTCTCTAAAATTCCAAACATAGCAAAGATGTAAAGATAAAAGAAAACCACATTACAGATTTGCAAAGGATTGGCAACAACCTGAATGCTCTTTAATGATTAAATAATCATGGTATATACATTCAATCTATTATGGCCTGCATGTCTCTGAAAGGAGCACACAAGAAATTGATTTCCTCTGGAGATGGGAACTAGTTGCTCTGGTTCAGGAGGTGAGAAGAGATTTGTTTTCACTGATGAGTCTTTTGTACCACTGAATTTTGCACAATATGTGTTATCTATTTTTAAAATAAATCCAATAATTTATTATAAAAGCCAAAGCCTAAAATTTATAAAAATACTGCATTTTTAATAAAGTACTACCTTCCATCCCTGACCGCAGTTTAGTTTCTTATATAAGAGCTGCCAAAGGCCGAGGGCAGCAGTAATTTCAGGCTTCAATGCAGTAAACCCTCATCTAGAAAGTTAGAATTTGGCAACCTACCCAGGACATGGTCAGTAGGAATGAGGATTTGATATCAGTGCACTTAGTAGGTCCATGTTCAGGTGGGATCTTCTATTAATTAAAGAAGACTTTTTCCAAGGGAGCACTTTGAATTATAGCAAATGAGCTAATGTAGTCTAGAGTCATTCCACAGTGTAAAAATATAAATGAAACAGATGATGGGAAACATTCTAAAGAGAAGAACCCTTCACAGAGTGGAACAAGGTCTCCAGTGTTCACTGTCCCAGCATACAGGCCACATTCCTGCAATACCCCTGCAAAGAGCCTACTATGTTTTAGGAGCCTCCCCCACCCACCCAAACACTTCTGTCTGTCTTCACGGTTTCTGAACTTACACTTAACGTTCTCCAACACAAATTATATCTCATTTGCCTCTAGAAATGGAATTTTCTGATTCTACTTCTGCTGTTTGACAACTCAGACAATTAGATCTTTTAAAAGGCAGAGTGAGTTTTTCTGGGTACTGACCATATGTGCTTGAAGCCTGAAGAAATTATCCCAGAACAGGCTTATCTGTCAAAGACTATCCTAGAAAATCCCTGGGTAGGGAAAAAAAAAATTATGTCATGTAACACAATGTAACACTTAACAATTTCTTTTTATCAGTAGCTATTTTAAAATTCATGACAACCAACCCGAAGCATAAAAACATCTAGTTATAATTAACTTTACTGTCCAGTGTTTATATATAGCCCTTCCTGGTTCACAGCCTTGTTGTGGAAAAGGGGCTTATGTAACTCAATGATGCGCTGAGCCATGCCATGCAGGGCCACCCGAGGTGGATGGGTCACAGTGAAGAGTTGTGACAAAATGTGGTCCAGTGGAGGAGGGAATGGCAAACCACTCCAGTATTCTTGCCACAAGAAACCCATGAACAATATGAAAAGGCAAAAAGGTATAACATCAGAAGATGAGTCCTCCCGATCAGGAGGTGTCTACTACGCTACTGAGGAAGAGCAGAGGGCAATTACTAATAGCTCCAGAAGGAATGATGCAGCTGGGCCAAGGAGGAAACACTGCTCAGCTGTGGCTGTGTCTGGTGGTGAAAGTAAAGTCCGATGCTGTAAAGAATAGTATTGCATAGGAATCAGGAATATTAGGTCCATGAATCAAGGTAAATTGGAAGTGGTCAAGCACGAGATAGCAAGAGTGAACATCAATGTCTTAGGAATCAGTAAACTAAAATAGATGGGAACAGGCAAATTTAGTTCAGATAATCATTAATCTACTACTGTGGGCAAGAACCCCTTAGAAGAAATGGAGTAGCCTCAAAGTCAAGGGAACAGCCCGAAGTACAGTACTTAGGTGCAATCTCAAAAATGACAGAATGACCTCAGTTCATTTCCAAGGCAAACCATTCAACATCACAGTAATCCAAGTCCATGCCCAACCACTGATGCCAAAGAAGCTGTAAGTGACCAGTTCTATGAAGACCTACAAGACCTTCTAGAATGAACACCAAAAAAAGATGTTCTTCTCATCATAGGGGATTGGAATGCAAAAGTAGGAAGGGAAGAGATACCTGGAGTAATAGGTCAAGTTTGGCCTTGGAACACAAAATGAAGCACGGCAAAGGCTAACAGAGTTCTGCCAACAGAACACACTGGTCATAGCAAACACCTTTCCCCAACAACACAAGAAGCAACTCTACACATGAACATCACCAAAGGTCAATATCGAAATTAAACTGATTACATTCTTTGTAGCCGAAGATGCAGAAGACCTATACAGTCGGCAAAAACAAGACCTGGAGGTGACTGTGGCTCAGATCATGAGCTCTTTATTGCAGAATTCAGGCTTACATTGAAAAAAGGAGGGAAAACCAATAAGCCATTCAGGAATGACCTAAATGAAATCCCTTACGATTATACAGTGGAGGTGACAAATAGATTCAAAGGATCAGATCTGGTAGACAGAGCGCCTGAAGAACTAAGGGAGGTTTGTAACATTGTACAGGAGGCAGAGACCAAAATCATCCCAAAGGGGAAAAAAATGTGAAAAAGGAAAATGGTTGTCTGAGGAGGCTTTACAAATAGCTGAGAAAAGAAGAGAAGTAAAAAGCAAAGAAGAAAGGGAAAGAAATACCTAAATGAATGCAGAGTTCAAAAGAACTGCAGGGAGAGATAAAGTCTTCTCAAGTGAATAACGCAAAGAAATGCAGGAAAACAATAGAATTGGAAACACTAGAGAGCTCAAGAAAATTGGAGAGATCAGGGAACTTTTCATGCAAGGGTGGACACACAAAGACAGAAATGGCAAGATCCTAACAGAAGCAGAAGAAGTGAAGAAGAGGTGGCAAGAATACACAAAAGAACTATGCAAAAAAGGTTTTAATGACCCAGATATCCACGACGGTGTGATCACTCACCTAGAGCCAGACATCCCAAAGTGTGGAGTCAAGTGGGCCTTAGGAAGCATTACTTCAAACAAAGCCAGTGGAAGTGATGAATTCCAGCTGAGCTAGTTAAAAACCTAAAAGATAATGCCATTGAAGTGCTGCACTCAATATCCCAGCAAATTTGGAAAACTCAGCAATGGCCACAGGACTGGAAAAGGTCAGTTTTCATTCCAATCTCAAAGAAAAGCAGTGCCAAAGAATGTTCAAACTACCGGACAACTGTGCTCATTTCACATGCTAGTAACTTTACGCTGAAAATTTTTCAAGCTAGGCTCAGCAGTAAGTGAAATGAGAACTTCCAGATATAAAAGCTAGGTTTAGAAAAGGCAGTGGAACCAGAGATCAAATTGCCAGTATCCATTGGCTTATAGAGAAAGCAAGAGAATTCCAGAAAAACATCTACTTCTCCTTCATTGACTATGTGAAAGCCTTTGATTGTGTGGATCACAATAAATGATGGAAAATTCTTCAAGTGATGGGAATACCAGACCACCTTACCTGTCTCCTGGGAAACGTGTATGCAGGTCAAGAAGCAACAGTTAGAACTTGTCATGGAACAAGTGACTGGTTCAAAATTAGAAAAGGAGTATGACAAGGCTGTATATTGTTATCCTGTTTATTTAACTTATATGCAGAATACATCATGTGAAATACCAGGCTGGATGAATCACAGGCTGGGATCAAGATTGCTGGGAGAAATATCAACAACCTCAGATATGCAGATGACTCCACCCTTATGGCAGAAAGTGAAGAGGAACTAAAAAGCCTCTTGATGAAGGTGAAAGAGAAGAGTGAAAAACCTGGCTAAAATCTCAACATTCAAAAAACTAAGATCATGGCATCAGGTCCCATCACTTCAAGGCAAATAGTGGGGGAAAAGTGAAAACAGTGACAGAGTTTATTTTCTTGGCCTCCAAACTCTGTGGATGGTGACTGTAGCTATGAAATTAAAACATGCTTGCTCCTTGGAATGAAAGCTATGACAAACCTAGATGGCATATTATAAAGCACAGACCCCTCTTTGCCGACTAAGATCTGTATAGTCAAAGCTATGGTTTTTCAAGTAGTCATGTACGGATGTTAGAGTTGGACCATAAAGAAGGCTGAGAGCCAAAGAATTGATGCTTTTGAACCATGGTGTTGGAGAAGACTCTTGAGAGTCCCTGGAACAGTAAGGAGATCAAACCAGTCAATCCTAAAGGAAATCAACCCTGAATATTCATTGGAAAGACTGATGCTGAAGCTGAAGCTAAAATAATTTGGCCACCTGATACAAAGAGTCAGCTTATTGGAAAAGACCCTGATACTGGGAAAGATTGAGAGCAGGCAGAGAAATAGGCAACAGAGGATGAGATGGCTGATCGGCGTCACCAACTCAATGAACATGAACATGTTCATTGTAGTGAAGGACAGGGAAGGCTGACATGCTGCAGTCCATGGGATCGCAAAGTTTCAGACATGAGTTAGCAACTGAACAACAATTTATATACAGATTTCATTGATAAAACACAGCCCCTCTGAGCCTCAATTTTTTCATCCACCAAATGGGATAATAATATCTACTCTAATGACACTGGGTGGAGGATTACCATGATAATTGAAGTTGTAAAAGCAATTTGAAAGATGTCAAACAATTTTAAATTGTCTATTATTATTCCTTGTTAAGAAAGAGGCAACCAATCCCTTCTAAATATATCAGATCTAATTATTTTTGTCTTTACCACCTATAAGATTGCCAAGTGTCCCAGCACTGAATTGTGGTTTAGTTTCTGTCCAGCAAAAGGAAAATTTTAAAACTAGATGCAAATGCTTTTTATCACTAAAAAGTTATTGGAAATAAACTTTAAAAATAACATTATGCAGGTGAGTAGACAAAGCATTTTTACTAAGAGAAGATGGGAATACCTCAGTAAATTACACCATTTGTGTAGTCTGTTGTAACAGATTTTATGTCTTAACTTTTTAAACAAAATTTGAAATATAATCTATTGGCTTCCAATCATGAAAAGAGAGGTTTTCAAAATTTACAGTCCTCAAACTCATACACACACACACCAAACACATGCATTTTTTCCTCTCAACTAGAGCATAATTTCTGGTTAGATAAAAATGTAGCATTTATATTATTACACAGTAAGCTGCAGTGGATTCTGTGATAAGGCCCCAGCTTCCTCCTTGGGATAGAAGAATTTACCCTGCAGCTGCCAGAGGCCCTGCTGGCAGATGCCTCTCCACTGGCAGATGCTTTGGAATTAACTCAGCTTTTGGAAGTCATCTCCACTATAGCAAGACCCCTTCTGGGAGCTGCTGTCATTCATTCAGTGACTGCTCAGCATGGAGGTAAAAGGTGCTCGCTGCAACTTGGGACAGTTCTCGACAGCCAGCCTCACTGTAGAGCTCCCTATGGGTTCAGCTAAGGCCTTTGTCAAGGCTGAACTTTCCCTTTTCCCAGTCCTACGTCTCTGCATTTTTTTCCCTCCCACAGGTATTGATCTCAAGAGTTCTCCATCATAAAGCTCCTGCCTGCCTGCCCATCTCTGACTCCAAGTCTCCTTCCAAGGAACCCAACTTATAACACAGGTACCAGAAATGTTCTGAGAAAGCAGATGCTAGAATGGGATTTTGGAGCCAAATCTGCCACCTTGTTCATTGGGCCCCACTGCTGGCAGAAGGCGAGCACAGATAACACAAGGTAACCATGTGACAGTTACACGCTGGTAGCAAATGCTCCAGCATTGTATCGGGATTTGAACAATAGAGGGAAAATGGTAACGAAAGGGACAGCAAAGGTGGCTACTGCTAAACTCAATTCATGCTGTGGAAAAAGATAGCAGACTAAGGGTGATTAACTGACTTTAAAGTGTGTGAAAATGTGAAAGCCCAGAAAGGAAAGTGAAGTTGCTCAGACGTGTCGACTCTTTGCGACACCATGGACTGTAGACTACCAGGCTTCTCTGTCCATGGGATTTTCCAGGCAAGAATACTGGAGTGGAGTGCCATTTCCTTCTCCAGGAGATCTTCCTGACCTAGGGATTGAACCCAGGTCTCCTGCATTGTAGGCAGATGCTTTAGCGTCTGAGCCTCCAGGGACCCAGAAGGCCTCCTCAGAAACATCTTTTTTTTTTTTTTTTCTGCAGCAGAGATACAGAGAAAGTGGAGGACTAGGCTCAGGACTTAATCCTAAGGGTACCAGAGCTCCAAAATAGTCAACCTCTCTGACAAGGCAGGTTTGCTATGCCAAGGTCAGGTCTCTGGTTGAAAATCAATAAAGTGAAAGTGAAAGTGAAGTCGCTCAGTCATGTCCAACTCTTTGCGACCCCACTGACTGTAGCCTACCAGGCTCCTCTGTCCATGGGATTTTCCAGGCAATAGTACTGGAGTGGGGTGCCATTTCCTCCTCCAGGCAATCTTCCCAAGCCAGGGATCGAACCTGGGTCTCATGCATTGTAGATAGACGTTTTACCATCTGAGCCACCAGGGAAATCAATAGGAGCCTGACATAGGACGGAGACCTCTGGGTTCCCCTGCAGACTGTAGCCTACCAGGCTCCTCTGTCCATGGGATTTTCCAGGCAATAGTACTGGAGTGGGGTGCCATTTCCTCCTCCAGGCAATCTTCCCAAGCCAGGGATCGAACCTGGGTCTCATGCATTGTAGATAGACGTTTTACCATCTGAGCCACCAGGGAAATCAATAGGAGCCTGACATAGGACGGAGACCTCTGGGTTCCCCTGCAGAACTGGTCCAGGCCTTCCTATGATGGGCTAGTCCTCCCCTCTTCTAGAAGAGTGGCAAAGGCCACTCCCTTCTGAAACAGCAAGACCCCGACTCTTGCCCCAGCCATCCTGCCTGGACACTGGGCTCATCATTACATGAAGTCATAACACAACTTAGCTGAAGAGGAAAAGTGCCAGACACCGACGAGGTGCAGAACCCAGCCAACAGGTGCCTGCAGGGCCGGGACAGACTCCACGCGACGGCATTCAGAGGGTGTCAGATCAAAGCAAGCAGCAGCTCTTGGATAAGAAAATGTTTATTGGTAGCACTGTCTTGGAATATAGGAGACGGTGCGAATATGCTGTGAGGATGACCCCAGGAAGTAAGGAAAAAGTAATGATCCACATTAAGTGAGATTTAAATGCCAGCATTGCCCTGGCAGATGGTGGAAGAGGGGTAAGAGGCTCAGAGAAGTGGGCTCACTAGAATGGATGTATTCTATAAGGCCTAGATGACTGTACTCTGAGGAGAGGCCAGAGTATACACAATCCTCTGAAGAAATAAGCTGGCAAGAGGGGTGCCAGTGGCTCTGAGACTTCAGCAATACCTCTCATCTACAGACCAGGGATGAAGAGCTGTCTTTTCAGAACTGGGCTCACTGATAGCAGTGAGAGGCACAGGACGACTCCCACCTTCCCCTCAATGCCCTCCTCACGGAGCTCAGGTGGTGGTACTTCAGAAGCCAGGTAGATGCAATTATTATAATAAGCAATAGGGCTGAAGTGGCAGCCAAGTGGTCTCACCTACATTGAGTTATGGAGATGGTAAATAAATGCATGTTCCCAGGGGCAAATGCAAGAGTAGCCAAAAAAGGTACTACTTAACCCATACAAAAGAAACAAGGATGCAGGATAAAGGCAGTCATCCCAGTTAAAAGTCATGATGCCCATTTCCCAGAACCAACTTTAGGATCCAGAATGCATCAATTGAAAGAGGCAAGGCCCGCACTCTAGAGCATGCGCACTGCAACTAGAGAGTAGCCCCTGCTCACAGTAACTATATAAAGCCCATGTACAGCAACAAAGAGCAGGCACAGTCAAAAATAAGTAAATAAAATTTAAATTAAAAACAGAAAGAAAGAGGCATGGGGCTCAGGAAGGCACAAGTATTCACAGCAACGATTTCCTGATACCCAGAGGGAACCATGACAATTTAATTTGGTATCTCTACACAGNACTAAATGAAAAACATTCATATGGAGAATTAAAAAGGACAATTAAACTATGTTTGACATGTACATAATAAAATGTTAAAGATTCACTGAATGATTGAATAAATTAATATATAAGTGAGGGAAAGAGATATTAAATCTTGAACGAAAAGGTCTTTTCATTCATTTTTTGGTACATCAAAATCATTATTTAACATTTTCTTTTGAACAATTTTAAATTTACAGAAAAGTTACAAAAATAGCAGAGTCCTGTATACCCTTCTCTCAACTCTACTTTAGTAACATGTTACCTGACTATCAAATCTAAGGAATATCGCTACAATATTATTAACTAAACTTCTGTCTTTACTTAGATTTTCATCTGTTTTCCCACTAATGTCCTGCTTTCCAGGATCCATTGTAGAAGACCACACTGCATTCAGCCATAGGTTTCCTTGTTTGTTTTTGTCACTAAGTAGTATCTGACTCTTTTGTGGCCCCATGGACTGTAGCCTGCCAGGCTCCTCTGTCCATGGGATTTCCCAGGCAAGAATGCTGAAGTGAGTTGCCATTTCCTTCTCCGGGGTATCTTCTCAATCCAGGGATCAAACCTGCATCTCCTGCACTGTCAGGAGGATTATTTACCGCTGAGAAACCAGGGAAGCCCATAGGTTTCCTTAGGTAACTCCAATTTTTACCATTTCCGTTACCTATTTTGGCGCAGCTGTTAAAGAATCCGCCTGCAATGTGGAGACCTAGATTCGATCCCTGGGTTGGGAAGATCCCCTAGAGAAGGGAAAGGCTACCCACTCCACTATTCCAGCCTGGAGAATTCCATGGACTCTATAGTCCATGGGGTCACAAAGAGTTGGACAGGACTGAGTTACTTTCATTTTCACTATGAACTTGTGATTTTGAATAGAATAGTATTGGTCAGGTGATTTGTAGACTATCCCTCCGTTTGGGCCTGTCTTTTTTACAAAATGCTTATTTTTATTTATTTGGCTGCTCCAAGTCTTAGTTGTAATATGTGGGACCCAGTTCTTTTGTTAGGTAGTTAGAATAGAGAAAGAGTCCAAAATGGCAGTAGCTAAAAGACAGACAGCAATACGTGAACCGTGAACTCCCTGATGTTCAAGTTGGTTTCAGAAAAGGCAGAGGAATCAGAGATCAAATTGCCAACATCTGCTGGATCATGGAAAAAGCAAGAGAGTTCCAGAAAAACATCTATTTCTGCTTTATTGACTATGCCAAAGCTTTTGACTGTGTGGATCACAATAAACTGTAGGAAATTCTGAAAGAGATGGGAATACCAGACTACCTGATCTGCCTCTTGAGAAATCTGTATGCAGGTCAAGAAGCAACAGTTAGAACTGGACATGGAACAACAGACTGGTTCCAAATAGGAAAAGGAGTACGTCAAGGCTGTATATTGTCACCCTGCTTATTTAACTTATATGCAGAGTACATCATGAGAAATGCTGGACTGGAAGAA
>SJXQ01005403.1:0-41559 GCA_006408695.1 Aepyceros melampus | reverse complement strand
GCAAAACAAACTAAAAAATAAAAATAAATAAATAAAAACAAAACAAAACAAAAAAGAATTGGACAGACGAGCCTGGTGGGCTACAGTTCGCAAAGAGTCAGACAAGCCCGAGCAACTAACACATAACCAATACAGGGCTCATATTCAGAATACTTAAAGATTTTCTGCACATTTTTAATGAAAAGATAGATAACCCAATTTAAACTTGGCAAAATACTTGAACAAACATTTCACATGAAAGAGTGTCCAAATAACCCCTGAGCACATTAAAAGATTAAGAGGTACTAACCTTCCTAGGTCTCCAAAGAGAAAGAAATTAAAATGAAAAACACACTGATGGACAAAATTCAAAAGTTTGAAACTACAAGGACTTGACAAGGATATGAACCAGGGACACATTACTACTGAGAACATGATACAGTGTCCCCAGTTTGGAAAAGTCAAGAAGAACTGACTATATTTGAACATATGCATAACAATGGCTCATGGATTCTATCTTCAGATATACCCCCATAGATAATAAAAATGTCATACACATGTTTAGATTTATATATAAAGTTTACACATTAGTATTCTTAAATAATTATAATAACTTTTTTCATACCTTCCAAAGGAAAACTCTATCATTGCTTATAAGAGAAGATTGAAACAAGGACTTATCTTTTTGCTTGACTTTACAATCCATGTGACCACATAAATATTTACTGCAGGACTCCTATAATTAGTTTTAGAAATAAATGATTTAATTTAATTATTTCTAACAGAATATATGTTTTGGAAAACTACTCAATGAAAACAATGGGCCTATTTGGATACGTAAAAATTTTCTCTAGAAATGAAAAAAATAAGTCAAAGTCACATTCCTGAAATTATATAGTCAATAAGGATTTTTATGAAAGGTGCTCTGATTTCAAAATCTATGACCATCAATTAACACTGTTTAATCTGTCCTTGTAATATAAATGAAATGATATAAATGAATTTGAACTTGTAGTGAAATATATTCTGACAACAAAGCATTTCGCTGCTAAATAATCAGTCTTCTATAAATATATTTAATATTTGTAAACATAAAATTCACCATGTCAATTTTCTTCCATGTTCAAAATTACCAGTGTTTGTGAATATCGTTTCCCATTATGCATTAAATAAATATAAATGATGATCCAGTTAAGAGAAGCATTGGTTGGGATCCTCCAGAGGCCAACCCCTGAGACAGTTAGTTATTCAACTACAAGTAGTTCTTAGGAAGTAATCCCAGGACTGAATATGTCAGCAAATTTGGAAAACTCAGCAGTGTCCACAGGACTGGAAAAGATTAGTTTTCATTCCAATCCCAAAGAAAGGCAATGCCAAAGAATGCTCAAAACCTCAAAATTGCACTCATATCACACACTAGCAATGCTCAAAATTCTCCAAGCCAGACTTCAGCAGTAGTTGAACCATTAACTTGCAGATGTTCAAGCTGATTTTAGAAAAGACAGAGGAACAGAGATCAAACTGCCAACATCTGCTGGATCACCAAAAAAGCAAGAGAGTTCCAGAAAAACGTCTATTTCTGCTTTATTGACTATGCCAAAGCCTTTGACTGTGTGGATCACAAGAAACTATGGAAAATTCTGAAAGAGATAGGAATACCAGACCACCTGACCTGCCTTTTGAGAAATCTGTATGCAGGTCAGGAAGCAACAATTAGAACAGGACATGGAACAACAGACTGGCTCCAAATAGGAAAAGGAGGATGTCAAGGCTATATTTTCTCACCCTGCTTATTTAACTTATATGCAGAGTACATCATGAGAAACGCTGGGCTGGAAGAAACACAAGCTGGAATCAAGATTGCTGGGAGAAATATCAATCACCTGAGATATGCAGATGACACCACCCTTATGGCAGAAAGTGAAGAGGAACTAAAAACCTTCTTGATGAAAGTGAAAGAGGAGAGTGAAAAAGTTGGCTTAAAGCTCAACATTCAGAAAACGAAGATCATGGCATCTGGTGCCATCACTTCATGGCAAATAGACTGGGAAACAGTGGAAAGAGTGGCTGAATTTATTTTTGGGGGCTCCAAAAGCACTGCAGATGGTGACTGCAGCCATGAAATTAAAAGACGCTTACTCCTTGGAAGGAAAGTTATGGCCAACCTAGACAGCATACTGAAAAGCAGAGACATTACTTTGCCAAGAAAGGTCCATCTAGTCAGGGCTATGGTTTTTCCAATGGTCATGTATGGATGTGACAGTTGGACTGTGAAGAAAGCTGAGCGCCGAAGAATTGATGCTTTTGAACTGTGGTGTTGGAGAAGACTCTTGAGAGTCCCTTGGACAAAAATAAATAACAATTTTTAAAAATAAGTGTCTGTTAATTTCTCGATAAGCTACATCTGTCTTATACTTATTTTGATCACAGTATAGTCTTAGCAGTATTGCTAAATTTCATAATGATAGCTACAGCTATATAACTAAGATAGCTATATAACTAAGAATCCCTTGCTACTTATAACCATTATGGTGCTGGTAGATGGACCTCTACAGTTTACTTTTAGATCAGTCCTGGGTGTTCATTGGTAGGACTGATTTTGAAGCTGAAACTCCAGTACTTTGGTCACCTGATGCAAAGAGCTGACTCATTTGAAAAGACCCCAAAGCTGGGAGCGATTGAGGGCAGGAGGAGAAGAGGACAACAGAGGATGAGATGGTTGGATGGCATCACTGACTCAATGGACATGGGTTTGGGTGGACTCCAGGAGTTCGTGATGAACAGGGAGGTCTGGTATGCTGTAGTTTATGGGGTCACAAAGAGTCGGTCGTGACTGAGAGACTGAACTGAACCGAATCCCAGGAAACACAGGTAGAAGATTGGCAAAGGGGGACAACTGAGAAAAGGTGGTCATTGAAGGTTGGATGACCAAGTAGATGAAAATTGTAACTGAAGTTAGATCCCGATGGGAAAATCTTGGAGCCAGAGTAGAACATATTTCTCAGTGTTAACCTGTCTTTAGTTGGAAGGGAGCTGGAGTGTTTATACACCTACTAGTATCTGTGGAAACAGAAACAGTGTCAGACTTTATTTTTTTGGGCTCCAAAATCACTGCAGATGGTGACTGCAGCCATGAAATTAAAAAACACTTACTCCTTGGAAGAAAAGTTATGACCAACCTAGATAGTATATTCAAAAGCAGAGACATTACTTTGCCAACTAAGGTCTGTCTAGTCAAGGCTATGGTTTTTCCTGTGGTCATGTATGGATGTGAGAGTTGGACTGTGAGGAAGGCTGAGTGCCGAAGAATTGATGCTTTTGAACTGTGGTGTTGGAGAAGACTCTTGAGAGTCTCTTGGACTGCAAGGAGATCCAACCAGTCCATTCTGAAGGAGATCAACCGTGGGATTTCTTTGGAAGGAATGATGCTAAAACTGAAGCTCCAGTACTTTGGCCACCTCATGCAAAGAGTTGACTCATTGGAAAAGACTGTGATGCTGGGAGGGATTGGGGGCAGGAGGAGAAGGGGACGACCGAGGATGAGATGGCTGGATGGCATCATGGACTGAATGGACATGAGTCTGAGTGAACTCCGGGAGTTGGTGATGGACAGGGAGGTTTGGCGTGCTGCGATTCATGGGGTCACAGAGTCGGACACGACTGAGCGACTGAACTGAACTGAACTGAGTATCTGTTATCAGAAAGTGCCTTGAGGTGGATGGACCAAGGATTGATATCAGGGCTCCTTTTCTCTGTGTAAGAAGATAGTAAGATGTCTCTGGTTTTCAGGAACCTGTCCAGGCAAACAAATAGAGGTGCTGGCATTGGGAAATCAGGCCAGTGTGCACTGAAGTGGGAGGGCATGGTGTTATGGACAGGGCACCCACAGCATCATCTATGAAGTCCCTGCTCGTCACCTCTGAAATCCAAAATTTGATGAACATACTTAGGCAGATGAACAGGTGTGATTTTCTGGTTCTAACTGAAGCAGGTGATTTCCAAACTTTTTGAAAACATATTTTCTAATGATTTTTAAATATTAGAGCAACACAGATATTTATCCATAGCTAAGTAAAAAGAAAGTTTAATTTTTTCATTTCAAAAGTTGACTTTACTTACACCTAAACTACTAGCATAATTTATCTATCTTGCACTTGAAGGAATTTGATGAAACTTCTGTATTTGGATAAAATATAATCTAGGGGATATTATTGAATATTAGCTCTATTGCTCACCATAAATAAAAAGAGAAAAATATTTAAGTGCATCACTATGTATTGAGAATTATGTGGTAAATCTATATAAATGAATTAAAGTTTCTGGCACATTTACCACATGAAAAGTGCTCAGAGTATTTTTAACAACAGGAAGGCACATTTAGGATGGGATGTAGGCTATATATTCTATACAAATTCGTTTCAGGGACACTCACCAAGGAATACTGTCATCCTTCAAAGCCTGAAACAGCAGAAAAGTTTTATTTTTATTCATTGCTGTTGGAGTAAAACAAATAGATAATCAGACACTGATTTAAAAAGCAAACCCTAAGTTAAAAATCTAAAGGGCACCCGTGGCTGATTCATGTTGATGGATGGCAAAACCCACCACAATATCATAGTGTAATCATCCCTCAGTTAACATAAATAAATTAATTAAAAGGAAACAAATGGGCAAATACAGCATATTTCAGGCATTGATTTACTAACTTCTTAGAGTGACAAGTCCTGTGTTGTGGACCAGGCAGAATTAACAGAGATTTCTCTACTGAATGCCTGTTGATGAGGCTCTCAAGCAGGCTGTCAGCCAGCTGGTAAAAATGACATCAAGGCCCACATCCACGTTCAGTGCAAGTCTCTCACCCCTAAGTTCTAGGTCCTAATGTTACAGCCTTAGCATAAACATCACATGTTAGAAATGTCAGCAAAAGCATTAAGAGCTTACATGGTGGCTGATGGTTTAACTGTTAGTTCTGGTCTGTTCTCCTGTCCTGAGTTGTCTGCTGAGGGACTTAGTAACTGAGTTTATGAAGAATCTGCCTCCTAAACTAATTCATGTATTTGCAGACAAATCTAATCTCCATTAGCCAGTGTAATTTTACAAGTAGTCTTACCCTGGTAACACTGCCTGATTCTTTGGCTTCCAGACTTGTGCTTGCGAATGTCTGTCTTTTTTCATCATCTCTCCAAGGAGTTCCCAGTTATCTGCTATTACCTTCTAAGTCCAGCTTCCAAGAGATTCAATATATCTAAAATTAACTCTACAGTCCAGGCATGTTACTGTAAGTTAAAAGAGTTTGTCGCATTCTACATCATATAGTAATATGCCATTGAGGAAAGTCAGTTAATACATTTAAATTTCTATACAATTATGTATATACTTAGAAAGGTTCATTTAGTAGGAAAATAATAAACAACATTAATAAACATATTGCAAGATGATTATCAGAGGGCTATATCCTTATCTTCATTAGTCTTAGAACATCTCCCATCTTCCCGGTGTCTACAGAAAGAGATCCCTGCTTTCTCTGACCTGCTGCAGAAGTGATACCCTTTGCTCCAATACCTCACACCTCAGTGGACTCTGACCACTTACAAACTCAAGTCAGGGATACCTAGAATGCCCTTCCAGTAACTTCCTGTTAGAAAACCATCAGTTCTCCACTTTTCACAGCACAAGGCAGATTAGTATGAATATGAAGACTCTGTTAGCCTCAGTGATGTTAAAATGAGTCCTAAGATTAGAATGCGAAATATGGATGAAAATAACCAAACTACTGCTGCTTAGAGAAAGTCTGTGGGAGTCCTGTGTTTTATGTAACATTATAAACACTGACAGGATTCTCCTGAATTTATTTTGCATTCAGCAAAATTTAAAAATGATATATTTTCATTTTTTCATTATTTTAAAAAATTAACTTAAATATGAAGAGAATAAAAGCAAAAACATTCACTGAAAATCTGCCAGGCACAAACACATTTCAAACTAAGAAATTGGTTTTCTAGTAGGGATATTTTGCCATATTTTCAACACCTAGAACGTTCCCACCACATTTGATAAATGACAATGGTAGTCATGTTAACCTACTCCAGGAGATGCTGCATGCTTTTCCTCAGATGAGGACAACCATCCCTGGAGAGAAATTCTGGAAAAGGAATCAAGGTAAGCTAAACAGGCTCCTGTACCCACTTTCCTGCTACAAAGGAAACAATGATGAGATCTTTATCAAGTAGCTATAGGATATCATCCTGCCACTTACTAACATCTCCCTCGTGGGCAGAAGAAGAGGATGCTAGCCTTCCTCACTTCTCTGGCAGGAGGATGTTTCCAAGGTGTAGTGTGAGAAGCTGGTCAGCCGAGGAAGAAATGAAAAGTAGTAAATGGCACACCCCCAGCTTCAGGAGGCAACAGGGTCAGAGGTCTCTCACATCCCTTTCAGCTTGATACCATGACTCAGGGACATTGAGTTTCACCAGCCTCTTCCCATACGTGTGACCAGGGAAGGGGTCTGATTAAGAAGAAAATGTAGCCTCTGTTTAGACAGCGTGGGTATCAGATGTGACTCTGAGACCTCAGCACAGTTCAAGAAAGGGGTCTTCACAAAGGTGGCTTTTCCTTCTTCATAAACCTGATGATTTCTGCCAGCCTTCTGCCCTGCTCCTCTGTCAGTCATTAACCAGTATAAGAGTAATGATTTCTATTAACATAAAGAGGAGTCGTGGTACTCCTTCTGGTGTTTTTCCCAAGCTGGGCTGGGAAATGAATGTTTATCTAAGGCTCACAGAGATGGGGAGTGGCTGGAGTTGTCACCTGCTCCCGGAAGCAGGTGCAGTAGATGATGAATCCCGGATCCCTCTTCTGCCCTGACGGAGAGGGCAGGACTCAGGGTGCCCAGGATCTTCTATATATGTGAGGGCTTTATGGTCTGATTAAATGAGAGCAACCCACTCCCCAGAGACATACATATGGCATCCAGGGAACAAATTACAAACCATATTCTCACCATTCTGTGCCTTTCCTCCTCCTCCTCTCTTGAGTCCCTTGCATTATTATCTGTGAGTGTGTGTGTGTGTGAATGTGCACGTGTGTGCACATGTGTGAACCTGCTTTTTCAGAGAAGTAAGAACTGAGGAAGAATGGCAAAGATGTCTGCACTCAAGAGACTCTTGAAATAAAACTCTAAGTGATAAATTTCATTTCACTGATTATGTTGCACAGTAGAATTGCCAAGGACATACATGTATTATGTCTTTTGTATGGAAATTGATCCTGTCTCTTATCGTACTTTTGGAAAGATTGATTCATGATGCAATAAATGCGATCTCCCATGGAGATTATTAAGGTAGCCCCTCTAAAGACTGGATCTTTCTCAGGGAGTGAATTATCCCCATCTGCTGAAAAGTGTTAATATGTAATAATTATCAAAATTTCCCATTGCAAATACTACTCACTACTTGGAAAATCATGTAGACTGAATCTTATTGCCTAAATGCTTTCCTGCTCTACCCTATTCCTTCAGCATTTGTCCCATTTTGAAAACATTTTCCCCTAAATATACATCTTACATTTAGAGAGGCCATTGTCCCCTCTCTGCTGCAGGTGCAGAGTTGTAAGCATTGAATTTAGATGATGCATGGCTTTGCCTGTACCCACAGATCCACAGAAAAACCACATACATGATGACTCAGATCCCTTAAGTTCATGAGAATTCACATCGATTTGGCCTTTGAGGTTCCCAGAAATCCTACTGTATTTCCTAGTCTGTTCTCTCAGGTATGTTTTTTTTTCTCTTTAATAAGTCTCCCATAAATCCTTCCACCCATAGTCTTAGCTACTGAGTGAGAGTAACTGAGAAAATGGATGCAATCAGATGACAGTTCATTCAATCCTAACACACACACTGACTAAGTTAATAAATCTGTGCATTTATCTTAAGTTATCTGCTCTTCCTATGGAGTTATTAGTTTTTTTTTTTTTCATCAAAGGCCAGTCTACAACTTATACTATAAATGTCATCCCTCTTGCCAACTCAAGAACTTCTCTCCTGCAATATCTGTCTCAAATGTCTTACCCCTATGTTTTCTTGAACACACTCAGTCAGCAAGTAAAACTCTTCAGGGAGAACAGGGCAGCCTACAGGGGCAGCAGCTACTGCCTTCTCTGCTGATCGGTAGCCAGGGGTGGAAAAGACAGCACAGCAGAAACCTTAAGTCACCCCTGCTTCCCTGTCCAATGTCTAATATCCTCCTGCTTGAGGCTGAGAAGCCCCCAGGCCTGCACTCGTCAAGCTGGATATTCAAGAGAACCAGTGTTGTAGTTCAGTCTAAATCCAAAGGTCTGGTTGCCAGGATAGTGGATAGTGTAAGCTGTGGTCTGAGGGCAGCAGCAAAAGACCAGTGTCCTAGCCCAAAAGGGGGAAGTTCGTGGACTATAAGGGCCTACAAACATATGCCAATAAAATATATAACTTAGAAGAAATGGACAAATTCTTAAGAAGGTACAGTCTCTCAAGACTGAACGGGGAGAACTGAAAAAACATGAACAGACCAAGTATAATACGAGTACTGATATGCAACCAGTGATTTAAAAATTCCCAGTAAACAGAAGTCCAGCATAAGTTACCTTCATAGGTGAATTCCATCCAACATGAACAAAAGAATTAACCCCCAATCTTCCAACATTATTTCAAAAAATTTCAGAGGAAGGAATACTTCCAAACTCCATTCTATGAGGCTGCAATCACCCTGATACCCAAACTTTACAAAGATACCATGAGAAAAGAAAAGTACAGCCAATATTATTGATGAACATAGACGAAAATCCTCAGCAAAACACCAGGAAGTGAATCTAACAGTACATTAAAAGGCTCATACACCATGATCAAGGGGGATTTATCCCAGGGATGTAAAGATTTTTTCAATATCTGCAAATTAATCAGTGTGATACACCACATTAATGAACTGAATAATAAAAACCATACTATTATCTCAGTAGATGAGGAAAAAGCTTCTGATAAATTCAATATCTATTTATGATAAAAAAAAAAACTCTTCATAAAGCGGGCACAGAGGGAAAACACCTCAACATAATACAGGTCATACATGACAAACGCTAACATCATACTCAGCAGTGAAAAGCGGAAAGCACTTTTTATAAGATCATGAACAAGACAAGGATTCCTTCCTTGCAAATTCTATTCAATATAACTTTGGAAGTCCTAGATATGGAAGCCAGTCAAGAAAAAGAAATAGGAGCAGCGGCTGTGCTTTGCTGGAGCAGCTGTGAAGAGATACCCCACGCCCAAGGTAAGAGAAATCCAAGTAAGATGGTAGGTGTTTCAAGAGGGCATCAGAGAGCAGACACACTGAAACCATACTCACAGAAAACTAGTCAATCTAATCACACTAGGACCACAGCCTTGTCTAACTCAATGAAACCAAGCCATGCCTGCGGGGCAACCCAAGACAGGCAGGTCATGGTGGAGAGGTCTGACAGAGTGTGGTCCATTCTGTCAGAAGGAGAAGGGAGAAGGGAATGGCAAGCCACTTCAGTATTCTTGCCTTGAGAACCCCATGAACAGTATGAAAAGGCAAAATGATAGGATACTAAAAGAGGAACTCCCCAGGCCATTAGGTGCTCAATATGCTACTGGAGATCAGTGGAGAAATAACTCCAGAAAGAACTCCGGGAGATGGTGATGGACAGGGAAGCCTGGCGTGCTGCAATTCATGGGGTCGCAAAGAGTCAGACACGACTGAGCGACTGAACTGAACTGAACTGAAACTGGAAGAGAAGTAAAAATGTCACTGTGTGCAGATGACATTACAGTATATGCAGAAATCCTGAAGATGCTGCCAGAAAACTGCGAGAGCTCATCAGTGAATTTGGTAAAGTTGCAGGATGCAAAATTAATACACAGAAATCTGTTCCATTTGTATATACTAACAATATAAGGTCAAAAGTAGAAATTCAGAAAATAATTCTATTGATCTCTGCATTAAAAAGAATAAAGTACTGAGGAATAAACCAGTTAAGGAGACAAAAGACTTGTATGCAGAAAACTCTAAGACACTGTTGAAAGAAATCAAGATGACACAAACAGGTGGAGAGATATATCATGTTCTTGGATTGGAAGAATTAATATTCTCAAAATGACTATACTACACAAAATCATCCTCAGATTCAATGAAATCCCTGTCAAATTACCAATGGCATTTTTCTCAGAACTGGAACAAGAAATTTTACAATTTGTATGAAAACACAAAAGACTGAATAGGCAAAGCAATCTTGAGAAAGAAAAATGGAGCAGGAGGAACCAGCCTTCCTGATTTCAGACTAGACTACAGGCTCCAGTTACCTAGACAGCATGGTACTGGTGCAAAATCAGAAATACAGACCAATGGGATAAGACAGAGAGCCCAGAGGTAAACCCACACACCTCTGGGCACCTTATCTTTAACAAAGGAGACAGGAATATACAATGGAGAAAAGACAGTCTCTTTAATAAGTCGTGTTGGGGAAACAGGCAGCTTACCCAAAGAATGAAATCAGAACACTCCCTAACACCATACACAAATATGAACTCAGAATGGATTAAAGATCTAAATGAAAGGCCAGAAGCTATAAAACTCTTAGGGGAAAATATAGGTAGAACACTCTTTGACATTAACTGCAGTAAGATATTCTTTGACCCCTCCTTCTGGAGTAACAGAAATAAAGACGAAATAAAAAATAAACACATGGGACATTTGTCTTGGGAAAGGGCTCTTTTTAGACAAAATACTGTCAAACATCCATTCTGCCTGTTCTCTGCTGGTGAGGAACCAGTGAGAAAGTATGGCATCAGTCTTCTCTTGCTTGGTTCTCTTTCACTGCCCAGCTCGTTTCCAGAGAACCACCTCCATCTCTGACCCTTGGAGCCACACTTCTCCCTTGTTACTACACCCACTGTTCCCATCTCACTTTGGAGTCAAGCTGCTTTCTTTAGCAAATGCAAGTCCTTTCTTTCCAAAGCCCAATGCCCTTACTGGTCTGAGTCATTTGACTTGTTTCAGCCTCTCAGTTCCCCTGATTTTTACCCATAGATCTGCTCTAAAGAGGCCATTATCCAATGGTAATGATTATAGGGTCAAGAATCAGACTGCCTTAGTACAATCCTGAACTAGATTGTCATTCGCTGTGAACAAGGTGAGTTACTCAGTCCCTCTGCCTCCATTTCCTTATGTATAAAGTGAGGATTGTCTCTTGCCTCAAAGGGCTATTGTGAGGATGAAATGAAATAATTCTTGTAAAGTGCAGTGCCTGGCTTGTAGTGAGAGAAACAGAGGGACAAAATCAGAGATGGAGATAGAGAGAAAGAGAGACAGAGGGTGTTGATGTCTTTGTAATGACTTTTGATCTTAGCTGAACTAAATCACCAATCTCAGTGAGAGTAGACTTAATTCTCACCTTCTTCATGGTCTATATTCCTCTAGAAGTCCCATAACTTTTGCAACCGACCTCTCATAAATGGTCTCTGATATTCCAGGCCTCAGAGAGCAAAGAGCAGCTCATTTTGCATACATGAGACAGTGCAGAGATACTTCTTCAGTTAACATATTCTTCCTTGGGATATCTTAGACTTCTTCTTTATTGAATTACAATGATATTGACCTATGACATGGTTATGGTTAAGTACACAAGGCTCGGGAGTCAGACTGTCCAGGTAAAAGTCTGACACTATTTTTCTGGTACATGCATACAAAAAACAGACTGATAAAAGGACCGTCTTCTGGGATATGTTATGATGACTGAGCGAGACGGTCCATGTAAACGGTCGATATGAGCATGAAGTGTGCAGCACTGAGTGGGCAATTCAAGCCTTAACTCTTGTTGTAAAAACCGCTTTGTTTCTACATTTAGTAAGCGCTGTTGCCCACACACAGTAATTAAGAGTAGGGTTGAGAGGCTATTAAAGCCCAAATGAAGGACACACCCTTATTCTAGTGAACAAACCTGTTCAGTGTTACTGTGAAATTGAGGAAGAATCTGGGGGAAGCGGCCATCCTTGTCTCAGGGCCAGTTATAAAGTGGATGTAAAAGTAACACCCTGAAAAAATTATGTCAAATATTTGGGACTCAACTCTGGTTTGTGAAACAGAATTAATTACCACAAGGCAGAAGAGCCAGTCCTACCATGCTAGCCACTTATACTATCAGGTAGAATTTCCTATGAAATTACTGTTGAGAAGACACTAGACAATAATATACAGAGACAGTCTGTACATCTACATAACTTACATTCAACCCTCAAAATTTTCTGGGAATCTAAAAAACAACAGAAATTATTTGTTTGTACCCATTATCCACCTCCGTTTCTGTTTAGTCGCTCAGTCGTGTCTGACTCTTTGCGACCCCGTGAATTGCAGCACGCCAGGCCTCCCTGTCCATCACCAACTCCCGGAGTTCACTCAGACTCACGTCCATTGAGTCCGTGATGCCATCCAGCCATCTCATCCTCGGTCGTCCCCTTCTCCTCCTGCCCCCAATCCCTCCCAGCATCAGGGTCTTTTCCAACGAGACAACTCTTCGCATAAGGTGGCCAAAGTACTGGAGCTTCAGCTTTAGCATCATTCCTTCCAAAGAAATCCCAGGGTTGATCTCCTTCAGAATGGACTGGTTGGATCTCCTTGCAGTCCAAGGGACTCTCAAGAGTCTTCTCCAACACCACAGTTCAAAAGCATCAATTCTTTGGCGCTCAGCCTTCTTCACAGTCCAACTCTCACATCCATACATACCTAGTTTTATTCTTTTAGTAGCCATGAGCTAATCAGTTTACCCTCAAAGCCATAAACAACATACTATTTCCACCCCATCAGCAAGCTTTTCCTTTATCTTCCCTGCTTTCTCCAAAATCAGTTCAGTCAGTTTAGTCTCTCAGTCATGTTTGACTCTTTGCGACCCTATGGACTGAAGCACGCCAGGCTTCCCTGTCCTTCACCAACTCCCAGAGCTTGCTCAAACTCAGGTCCATTGTTTAGGTGATGCAATCCAACAATCTCATCCTCTGTTGTCCCTTTCTACTGCCTTCAATATTTCCCAGCATCAGGGTCTTTCCCAAGGAGTCAGTTCTTTGCATCAGGTAGCCAAAGTATTGGAGTTTCAGCTTCAGCATCAGTCCTTCCAATGAATATTCAGGACTGATTTCCTTTAGGATTGACTAGTTGCATCTCCTTGCAGTCCAGTTCCTTTTGGATTGACTGGTTCGGCTCTCCAAAATACCTTGTATTAATTATGTTCCTTCATAATTATCAGCCTGCTCCCTAATATGACTCAACAATTTTCATATGAGATTTTTCAACATTATGGAGCACAACTAGCTAGACATCTCTGACTGACCCTTGAACAGGGGGAGTGCAATTCTTGAGAGTGGACAAGTGTGCGCCCAGGCTTTCAAGATCACCTCCCTTTATAACTTTTGTTTCCTTCCAAATCTTGTGACCTATACCATTGATGAGCTCATATAGTTAGGGCAGCGGAAAGATGATTCAAATTTGTAGACTCAGGAAATCAATTTAAATAAATGTTAATTTCAGAGATATTAAATTCAGAGCAATCAAAGAAAAAGAACATAGTATAATCCAAGCTATGGTTTTTCCAATAGTCACGTACTGATATTAGAGTTGGAACATAAAGAAGGGTAAGCGCCAAAGAACAGATGCTTTGGAAGTGTGTTGCTGGAGAAAACTCTGGAGAGTCCCCTGGACTGCAAGGAGATCAAACCAGTAAATCCCAAAGGAAATCAACCCTGAATTTTGACTGGAAGGACTGATGCTGAAGTGGAAGCTCCGATACTTTGGCCACCTGATGTGAAGAGCTGACCCATGGGAAGACTCTGATGCTGGGAAAGACTGAGGACAGGAGAAGTGGGTGACCTAAGATGAGGTGCTGGATAGCATCACTGATTCAATGGACATGAGTTTGCGCAAACTCTGGGAGACATTGAAAGACAGGAAGCCTGGAGTGCAGCTCATGGAATTCATGGGACATGCTTAGTGACTGAACAATAACAATAAAATCACATCTGAAAGAAAAATCAATGAAAGCAATATAGCTAAAACTTTTCCTTCAAAGGAAGGGGGCAGTCTTATTCTTGTATCATCAAGGTGTACATAAGAGAGCAGAGAACTTTTTTGGATTCAAATGTCACCAGTTGGAAATGACTCTCCTTGAGCAGGGCTCTCCTTAGGGAACCCTTGACCTCTTTGCTCCTCAAGCTGTAGATGAGTGGGTTCAGCATGGGGTTGAAAAGACTGGAAAACAGGGAAAGGATCTTCTGCTGCTCCTCAGGGTGGCGGGACTTGGGGGCCATGGACATAACAATGGTACTCCAAAGAAGAGCCTGACCATGCAGAGGTGGGAGGAGCAGGTGGAGAAGGCCTTCCTGCGGCCCTCAGCGGACTGGATCCTCAGGACGGCAGCCAGGATGTGCGCATAGGAGCCCAGCACCAGGCAGAGGGGCCTGACTAAGACATACACGGAAGCAGCAAAAATGACAACTTGGTTGAGCCAGGTGTCAGCACAGGCCAGCCTAAGGACAGACAGGATTTCACAGAAGAAGTGGTTGATTTCATGAGGCCCACAGAAGGGCAACCTCAGGATGAGATCCACATGGACCAGGGCCAGGAGGGAGCCACATGCCCAGGAAGTCCCCACCAGGCTGATGCTGACTCTCCAGCTCACAATGACTGAATATCGGAGGGGGTGGCAGATGGCCACATACCGGTCATAGGACATCACCACCAGGAGCAGACACTCAGTGTGAGCGAAACTCAGAAGGAGAAAGGTCTGTGTGATGCAGCCAGCAAAGGAGATGGGCTTGGCTGGACTCAGGAGGTTGACCAGCATCTGAGGCACTGTGATGCAGGTGTAGGCCATGTCACCGATGGCCAGGTATGACAGGAAGAAGACATGGGGTGTGCAGTCTGCAGTTCAGTGAGATGAGCCCCAGGATGTTCCCGTTCCCCAGCAGGGTGAGGACATAGAACAGGGAGAAGAGCCCAAAAAGGAATAAGTGGATCCTTGGACCAAGACAAAATCCCAGTAGGATGAACTCTGTAACCATCATCTGAGCTTTCTCCACAACTATTAAGAGAGTACCAGACAACTATGTGACATCTATTTTATTTAATACTTCATATAATTTTGGTATATGGAAAACTATTAATAAACATCTTTAAGAACTCATTGAATTATAAATAAGGAAAGAAAGGATAGAAAGGTTAGGGAAGGGGAAAGGAAGGAAGAAGGAAGCAAAAAAGGAAAGAAAGACAGACTTATCTATCTAAATAAAGTTAAGTGTTCAATAAACTAAATTCTCAACCTAATATTCAATTTTACAGAAGAGAAATATGTCATCAATAATGACTTACCTAGAGCCACTGACACTCTCCTGAAATTAAGAAATATCAAACCAGATTATGAGAAAATAATCATGAAATATGGATTGTCTAAGAGCTGCTTACGTCCAAATCAGTGGGAAAACTACCCAGTAGTAGAGAGAATCAGAAGTAACTGGTATTTTAAGTCCCATGTTCACAGATTGGAAGAATTAGTACATGCTGCCAAAAGCCAATGATGGATTCAATGCAGCTCCTATCAAAATTCCCATGGTATTGCTAATAGAACTAGAAAAATAATCCTAGATTTTTAAGGAACCACCAAAATCCCAGAATAGCCAAGGCAATCCTGAGAAAGAAGATCAAAGCTTCATGCTTGCTACTTCTAGATCTCAAGCTATATTACAAAGTTACAGTAGTGAAAACAATACGTTATTGGCCTAAAAACAAACACAGACCAATTAAACAGGATTCAGGGCACAGAAATAAATCCCTGCAAATATATTCAACTAATATTTAACAAGGGACCAAGAATACCCAGTGGAGAAAGGACAATCTCTTCAGTAAATGTGCTAATTGGATATTCATATATAAAGAATGCAATTAGACTCCTATCTTACACCACTCACAAAAAATAGCACACAGTGGATTAAAGTCTTAAACATAAGAACTGAAAATACAAAGAAATAAATAAAACATAAATGATCCTTGACATGGCTTTGGCAAATAATTTTTTGAAATAACATCTAAAGCAAAATAAAAAATAAACAAGTGGAACACAGCAAAGAAATAAAAAGATTAACACAATGAAAAGACAACATAAGGCACGGGAAAAGATACTTGCAAATCATATATATTGAACAAGGGGTTGATATTCAAAATATATATTTAAAGAAACCCATACAACTCAGCAGCAAAAAAGCCAATCAGTTCAGTTCATTTCAGTTGCTCAGTCGTGTTCGATTCTTTGTGACCCCATGAACTGCAGCACAGCAGGTCTCCCTGTCTATCACCAACTCCCGGAGCCTACCCAAAATTATGTCCATTGAGTCGGTGATGCCATCTAATCATCTCATCCTCTGTTGTCCCCTTCTCCTCCTGCCTTCAATCTTTCCTACCATCAGGGTCTTTTCCAATCAGTCAGCTCTTCACATCAGGTGGCCAAAGTATTGGAGTTTCAGCTTCAGCATCAGTCCTTCCAATGAACACCCAGGACCGATCTCCTTTAGGATGGACTGGTTGGATCTTTTTGCAGTCCAAGGACTCTCAAGAGTCTTCTCCAACACCACAGTTCAAAAGCATAAATTCTTCTGTGCTCAGCTTTCTTTCTTTATAGTCCAACTCTCACATCCATACATGACTACTGGAAAAACCATAGTCATGACTGGATGGACCTTTGTTGCCAATAATCCAATCTAAATGTGAATAAAGAATCTGAATGGACATTTTCCCAAGGAATATATACAAATAACCAAAGGGACCTGAAAAGTTACTCACTATCACTCAATATCCGGAGAAGGCAATGGCACCCCACTCCATTACTCTTGCCTGGAAAATCCCATGGACGGAGGAGCCTAGTGGGCTGCAGTCCATGGGGTCGCTAAGAGTCGGACAGACTGAGCGACTTCCCTTTCACTCTTCACTTTCATGCATTGGAGAAGGAAATGGCGGCCCACTCCGGTGTTCTTGCCTGGAGAATCCCAGGGATGGGAGAGCCTGATGGGCTTCCATCTATGGGGTCACACAGAGTCGGACACGACTGAAGTGACTTAGTAGTAGTAGTAGTATCACTCAATATCAGACAAATGCAAATCAATATCCCAGTGACATATCACATCATGCCTGTTAGAATGGTTATGATCAAAATGAGAAGAGATGACAAATGTTGACAAAGATGTGAAGAAACGGGATCCTTTTACACTGTTGGTGGAAGTGAAAATTGTTACAGTTACTGTGAAAAATAATATGGAAAATTTCCCTGAAAATAAAAATGGAATTACCATATGATCTAGGAATTTCTCCTGGGCATTAATCTGAAGGAAAAAAAAAACACTGACTCGAAAATTATCTGTACCCCCATGTTCATATCAGCATTACTCACAATAGTCAAGAAAAGGAAACCACCTAAGTGTTCACCAGCAGACGAGAGGATAAGAAGTAGAGAGAGAGAGAGTGTGTGTGTTCAGCCACGAAAAGAAGGGAATCCTGCCATTTGTGAAATGAACGGACCTTGAGGGCATTCTGCTTAATGAGATAAATGAGACAGAGAAAGACAAATACTGCATGATTTGAAGAAAACATTTTGGGAGATATGGGGCTGGAACACAGCTTGATGAAGAAATTATAAAGAGTGTTATTCTAGATCCGTGACTCCAAATATTGGTCTATAACATTCAGTAGCATCATCAATTGCTATTGGTAATATTTGGATAATGATAATATTTAAAGATGCAGTTTTCTAGAATACTTCCCACATCTACTGAATCAGTGATCTAACAGTGGGTCAGGAGATTTACTCTATTTTTAATAAGCATCTCAGATAATCTTATGCGGGGTTGGGCTTAAGAGCTTTTGAAATAATATCCTCCTAGGTCATTGTCAACCCCGATGCGATCATCTTTTCATAAAACTCTCTATCCTAGCACTCTCTTCATGACATTCTTAACTTCTGAATTCTTAAGAGTGTAGGTAAGGGGATTGAGCATGGGGTTGAAAAGGCTGTGAAACAGAAGATATTTCTTCTGTTCCTTGGGGTTCCCATATCTGGGTCCAACATACATGATAATGGCTGTGCCATAAAAGAGTCCAACCACACAGAGGTGAGATGAGCAGGTGGAAAAGGCTTTGCTTTGCCCTTCCCCTGACTGAAGCCTAAGGATGGCATGGAGGACGCACACATATGAGATTATAACTGAGGAGAGGGGTCCCACTAGCACAGAAACTGCTCCAGCCAGTACCAGAAGCTTATTGATGTGTGTGTCTGCACAAGCAAGTTTGAGAACAGCCATGATTTCACAGAAGAAATGATCGATTTTCTGGGCCGTGCAGAAGGGTAAGGGTAAAAGTAACACTAGCTGAACCGAAGACAGAAGGACTCCAATGGTCCAGGCAGTCCCCACCAGCATGATGCAGACTCCCCAGCTCATGGTGACTGAATACTGGAGGGGGCGGCAGATGGCCACATGCCGGTCATAGGACATCACCACCAGGAGCAGACATTCTGTGACAGTGAATGTCAAGAAGAGAAAGGTCTGTGTGATGCAGCCAGCAAAGGAGATGGGCTTGGCTGGACTCAGGAGGTTGGCCAGCACCTGGGGCACCGTGCTGCAGGCGTAGGCCATGTCAACAATGGCCAGGTGTGAGAGGAAGAAGATTACATGGGGGTGTGCAGTCTGGAGTCCAGTGAGATGAGCCCCAGGATGACCCCATTCCCCAGCAGGGTGAGGACATAGAACAGGGAGAAGAGCCCAAAGAGGAGCATCTGAGTCCTTGTGTTGAGGGGAAATCCCAGTAGGATGAACTCAGTGACAGAGGTCATATTGTCTCACATAGCCCTAAGACAGAAGGAACTGTGTTAATGTCCAGGGTTAAAGAGAAGTCTCTGCAAAGGGAGCTATGTCACCTTATACCTTTCTGTGGTGTAAAAATGGATTCAGAACATTTTCAGTAATTTTTTTTGTTTTTAAAAGAAATTTTAAACAATATATTTGGTAATCCTAAAATACATACATATACATAAACACATATATACATATATTTTTCTTGTTAAGTTCTTAAGAGGCTAAATTTTCAAAATAAGTATGTTACCATATGTTAATCAAATATAGAGTTTTTGTTTCATTCAGTGAAATACCTCATATCATTGAAATAAATTCTATTCTTCTTTGCTTATATTAAAGTTATCTGTATTTTTCCCAGAAACTATGACACTTACCTAATATATATGCTAATGTCCTTAAGCTGCTATACATCAAATTTTGAGTTAGAAGGGTTTATCAAAGACAATGCATACTAAGGACAGACATACCATCTTTGTAAATACAACATTAGCAATTACCCACTTGCCTGCCTGTTGAGACGCACTTTTCACTTCTGCCTCTAAGTGGTTACCTACACAACTAATATTGCAAAAATCTCTTGCTTGTTCAAATGTAAAAACCTGTTTTCAGCCTACAATCTGTTCTTTCACATTGAGTTTTTCCCAATATTCAGATGAATATTTACATGAATGACTGAATAGATTTGTACTGTGCTGTTTATCTAAACATAAAAACAAAATCAATAATTTTGTTAGATTAGGACTCAGTATCAGCAGTGAGGAGATACTCTTCATCCAAAGTAAGGAGCAGTGGCTGTGCTTTCCTAGAGCAGCCATGAAGAGACACCCCACACCCAAGGTAAGAGAAACCCAAGTAAGATGGTACATGTTGCAAGAGGGCATCAGAAGGCAGACACACTGAAACTATAATCACAGAAAACTAGTCAATCTAATCACACTAGGACCACAGCCTTGTCTAACTCAATGAAACTAAGCCATGCCCATGGGGCAACCCAAAACAGGCGGGTAATGATGGAGAAGTCTGACTGAATGTGGTCCACTGGAGACGGAAATGGCAAACCACTTCAGCATTCTTGCCTTGAGAACCCCATGAACAGTATGAAGAGGGAAAATGATAGGATCTGAAAGAGGAACTCCCTAGGTTGGTAGGTGCCCAACACGTTACTGGAGATCAGTGGAGAAATAACTCTACAATGGATGAAGGGATGGAGCCAAAGCAAAAACAATACCCAGCTGTGGATGTGACTGGTGATAGACGCAAGATCCGATGCTGTAAAGAGCAATATTGCATAGGAACCTGGAATGTCAGGTCCATGAATCAAGGCAAATTGGAAGTGGTCAAACAAGAGATGGCAAGAGTGAACGTCGACATTCTAGGAATCAGCGAACTAAAATGGACTGGAATGGGTGAATTTAACTCAGATGACCATTATATCTACTACTGCAGGGAGGAATCCCTTAGAAGAAATGGAGTAGCCATCATGGTCAACAAAAGGGTCCAAAATGCAGTAATTGGATGCAATCTCAAAAACGACAGAATGATCTCTGTTCGTTTCTAAGGCAAACCATTCAATATCACAGTTATCCAAGTCTATGCCCCAACTAGTAATGCTAAAGAAGCTGAAGTTGAACAGTTCTGTGAAGATCTACAAGACCTTTTAGAACACACACCCAAAAGAGATGTCCTTTTCATTATAGGGGACTGGAATGCAAAAGTAGGAAGTCAAGAAACACCTGGAGTAACAGGCAAATTTGGCCTTGGAATGCGGAATGAAGCAGGGCAAAGACTAATAGAGTTTTGCCAAGAAAATGCACTGGTCATAGCAAACACCCTCTTCCAACAACACAAGAGAAGACTCTACACATGGACATCACCAGATGGTCAACACTAATCCCTCAGAAGAAATGGAGTAGCCATCATGGTCAACAAAAGAGTCCGAAATGCAGTACTTGGATGCAATCTCATAAACGACAGAATGATCTCTGTTCATCTCCAAGGCAATCCATTCAATATCACAATTATCCAAATATATGTCCCAACCGGTAATGCGGTAGAAGGTGAAGTTGAATGGTTTTATGAAGACCTACAAGACCTTTTAGAACTAATACCAAAAAAGATGTCGTGTTCATTATAGGGGACTGGAATGCAAAAGTAGGAAGTCAAGAAACACCTGGAGTAACAGGCAAATTTGGCCTTGGAATGCGGAATGAAGCAGGGCAAAGACTAATAGAGTTTTGCCAAGAAAATGCACTGGTCATAGCAAACACCCTCTTCCAACAACACAAGAGAAGACTCTACACATGGACCACTAGAGAAGGGAATGGCAAACCCCTTCAGTATCCTTGCCTTGAGAACCCCACGAACAGTATGAAAAGGCAAAATAATAGGATACTGAATGAGGAACCCCCAGGTCAGTAGGTGCCCAATATGCTACTGGAGATCAGTGGAGAAATAACTCCAGAAAGAATGAAGGGATGGAGCCAAAGCAAAAACAATACCCAGCTGTGGATGTGACTAGAGATAGAAACAAAGTCTGATGCTGTAAAGAGCAATATTGCATAGTAACCTGGAATGTCAGGTCCATGAATCAAGGCAAATTGGAAGTGGTCAAACAAGAGATGGCAAGGGTGAACGTCGACATTCTAGGAATCAGCGAACTAAAATGGACTGGAATGGGTGAATTTAACTCAGATGACTATTATATCTACTACTGTGGGCAGGAATCCCTCAGAAGAAATGGAGTAGCCATCATGGTCAACAAAAGAGTCCGAAATGCAGTACTTGGATGCAATCTCAAAAATGACAGAATGATCTCTGTTCGTCTCCAAGGCAAACCATTCAATATCACAATTATCCAAATCTATGCCCCAACCAGTAATGCTGAAGAAGCTGAAGTTGAACGGTTTTATGAAGACCTACAAGATCTTTTAGAACTAATACCCAAAAAAGATGTCCTTTTCATTATAGGGGACTGGAATGCAAAAGTAGGAAGTCAAGAAACACCTGGAGTAACAGGCAAATTTGGCCTTGGAATGCGGAATGAAGCAGGCCAAAGACTAATAGAGTTTTGCCAAGAAAATGCACTGGTCATAGCAAACACCCTCTTCCAACAACACAAGAGAAGACTCTACACATGGTCCACTAGAGAAGGGAATGGCAAACCCCTTCAGTATCCTTGCCTTGAGAACCCCACGAACAGTATGAAAAGGCAAAATAATAGGATACTGAATGAGGAACCCCCAGGTCAGTAGGTGCCCAATATGCTACTGGAGATCAGTGGAGAAATAACTCCAGAAAGAATGAAGGGATGGAGCCAAAGCAAAAACAATACCCAGCTGTGGATGTGACTAGAGATAGAAACAAAGTCTGATGCTGTAAAGAGCAATATTGCATAGTAACCTGGAATGTCAGGTCCATGAATCAAGGCAAATTGGAAGTGGTCAAACAAGAGATGGCAAGAGTGAATGTCGACAGTTTAGGAATCAGCAAACTAAAATGGACTGGAATGGGTGAACTTAACTCAGATGACCATTATATCTACTACTGTGGGCAGGAATCCCTCAGAAGAAATGGAGTAGCCCTCATGGTCAATGAAAGAGTCTGAAATGCAGTACTTGGATGTAATCTCAAAAACGACAGAATGATCGCTGTTCGTCTCCAAGGCAAACCATTCAATATCATCGTAATCCAAGTCTATGCCCCAACCAGTAATGCTGAAGAAGCTGACGTTGAACGCTTCTATGAAGACCTACAAGATCTTGTAGAACTAACACCCAAAAAGGATGTCCTTTTCATTATAGGGGACTGGAATGCAAAAGTTCAATATCATCGTAATCCAAGTCTATGCCCCAACCAGTAATGCTGAAGAAGCTGACGTTGAACGCTTCTATGAAGACCTACAAGATCTTGTAGAACTAACACCCAAAAAGGATGTCCTTTTCATTATAGGGAACTGGAATGCAAAAGTAGGAAGTCAAGAAACACCTGGAGTAACAGGCAAATTTAGCCTTGAAATGTGGAATGAAGCCGGGCAAAGACTAATACAGTTTTGCCAAGAAAATGCACTGGTCAGAGCAAACATCCTCTTCCAACAACACAAGAGAAGACTCTACACATGGACATCACCAGATGGTCAACACCAAAATCAGATTGATTATATTCTTTGCAGCCAAAGATGGTGACGTTCTATACAATCAGCAAAAACAAGACCGGGAGCTGACTGTGGCTCAGATCACAAACTTCTTATTGTGAAATTCAGACTTATATTGAAGAAAGTAGGGAAAACCACTAGACCATTCAGGTATGATCTAAATCAAGTCCCTTATGATTATACAGTGGAAGTGACAAATAGATTTAAGGGCCTAGATCTGATAGATAGAGTGCCTGATGAACTATGGAATGAGGTCATGACATTGTACAGGACACAGGGATCAAGACCATCCCAATGGAAAAGAAATGTGAAAAAGCAAAATGGCTGTCTAGGGAGGCCTTACAAATACCTGTGAAAAGAAGACAGGCAAAAAGCAAAGGAGAAAATGAAAGAAATAAGCATATGAATGCAGAGTTCCAAAGAATAGCAAGAAGAGATAAGAAAGCCTTCTTCAGTGATCAATGCAAAGACATAGAGGAAAAGAACAGAATGGGAAAGACTAGAGATCTCTTCAAGAAAATTAGAGATACCAAGGGAACATTCCATGCAAAAATGGGCTCGAGAAAGGACAGAAATGACCTGGACATAACAGAAGCAGAAGATATTAAGATGAGGTAGCAAGAATACACAGAAGAACTATACAAAAAATATCTTCACGACCCAGATAATCATGATGGTGTGATCACTCACCTGAGCCAGACATCCTGGAATGTGAAGTCAAGTGGTCCTTAGAAAGCATCAGTACAAACAAAGCTAGTGGAGGTGATGGAATTCCAGTGGAGATATTTCAAATCCTGAAAGATGATGCTGTGAAAGTGCTGCACTCAATATGCCAGCAAATTTGGAAAACTAAGCAGTGGCCACAAGCCTGGAAGAGGTCAGTTTTCATTCCTATCCCAAAGAAAGGCAATGCCAAAGAATGTTGAAACTACCGCACAATTGCACTCATCTCACACGCTAGTAAAGTAATACTCAAAATTCTCCAAGCCAGGCTTCAACAATATGTAAATCATGAACTTCCTGATGTTCAAGCTGGTTTTAGAAAAGGAAGAGGAACCAGAGAGCAAATTGCCAACATCCACTGGATCATTGAAAATGCAAGAGAGTTCCAGAAAAAACATCTATTTCTGCTCTATTGACTATGCCAAATCCTTTGACTGTGTGGATCACAATAAACTGTGGAAAATTCTGAGAGAGATGGGAATACCAGACCACCTGACCTGCCTCTTGAGAAATCTGTATGCAGGTCAGGAAGCAACAGTTAGAACTGGACATGGAACAACAGACTGGTTCCAAATAGGAAGAGGAGTACGTCAAGGCTGTCTATTGTCACCCTGCTTATTTAACTTCTATGCAGAGTACATCATGCGAAACGCTGGACTGGAAGAAACACAAGCTGGAATCAAGATTGCCAGCAGAAATATCAATAACCTCAGATATGCAGATGACACCACCCTTATGGCAGAAAGTGAAGAGGAGCTAAAAGCCTCTTGATGAAAGTGAAAGAGTGAAAACGTTGGCTTAAAGCTCAACATTCAGAAAACGAAGGTCATGGCATTCGGTCCCATCCCTTCATGGGAAATAGATGGGGAAACAATGAAAACACTGTCAGACTTTATTTGGGGGGGGGGGGCTCCAAAATCACTGCAGATGGTGACTGCAGCCTTGAAATTAAAAGACGCTTACTCCTTGGTAGAAAAGTTATGACCAACCTGATAGTATATTCAAAAGCAGAGACATTAGTTTGCCAACTAAGGTCCATCTAGTCAAGGCTATGGTTTTTCCTGTGGTCATGTATGGATGTGAGAGTTGGACTGTGAAGAAGGCTGAACGCCGAAGAATTGATGTTTTTGAACTGTGGTGTTGGAGAAGAATCTTGAGAGTCCCTTGGACAGCAAGGATATCCAACCAGTCCGTTCTGAAGGAGATCAGCCCTGGGATTTCTTTGGAAGGAATGATGCTAAAGCTGAAATTCCAGTATTTTGGCCACCTCATGTGAAGAGTTGACTCATTGGAAAAGACTCTGATGCTGGGAGGGATTTGGGGCAGGAGGAGAAGGGGACGACAGGGGATGAGATGGCTGGATGGCATCACTGACTCGATGGATGTGAGTCTGAGTGAACTCCAGGAGTTGGTGATGGACAGGGAGGCCTGGCATGCTGTAATTCATAGGGTCGCAAAGAGTCGGACATGACTGAGCGACTGAACTGAACTGAACTGAATACCTCAAAATGGATTTTAATATGTACTATAAGACATCATGATGAGGAGGGAAAAGTATTGGCCCTGGACTTCAAAAGGACCTGAGTTTGAAACCCAGTTCTGTCACTCAATTGCTTTGTATTCTTAAGCAATTATTGTAAATACACTGAGCCATGTATTATTTACTTGAAAAATCAAGACAATATTCATAAACCTACTGTGAAGATTAAATGAAGTACATATAAAGCACCCATGTCTGGTGCATAATAGAAACTTAATATATATTACAGGTTTTCCTCAACAGATAAGGTTCCAAAGTTTACTTGAGTACATTAGTTTCAAGGCAATGATTAAATTCTTTCTTTTCTTTCGTCTACACAGGACACATCTTTGATCAGGACATAGATCTGATTATTTATATGGCAATGATTTTAGGCTCTGTCAGTGTGTTTTAAAAAGCAGAGACACTATTTTGCCAACAAAGGTCCATTAGTCAAAGTTATGGTTTTTCCAATTGTCATGTATGGATGTGCAGTTGGACTATAAAGAAAGCTGAGCACTGAAGAATCGATGCTTTTAAATTGTGGTGTTGGAAGACTCTTGAAAGTCCCTTGGACTGCAAGGAGATCAAACCAATCAGTCGTAAAGGAAATCAGTTCTGAATATTCATTGGAAGGAATGATGCTGACGCTGAAACTCCAATACTTTGGCTACCTGATGTGAAGAACTGACTCATTGGAAAAGACCCTGATGCCGGGCAAGATTCAAGGTGTGAGGATAAGGGGACAACAGAGGATGAGATGGTTGGATGGCATCACAGACTCGATGGACCTGAGTTTGAGTAAGCTCTGGGAGTTGGTGATGGACAGGGAAGCCTGGCATGCTGCAGTCCATGGGGTCACAAAGAGTCAGACATGACTGAGTGACTGAACTAAACTGAACTGAATGTGTTTTAAGTCAAGAAATAGATTATCATTTATTGAGCATCCTTGATAATATATTTCAGGGGATAATATGTTATCCCTTCTATATTCATTTATATGTGAAGGTCTGCTTTCTTCTTGCAACAGAATTTGTTTATAAATATTTAAATTCTAAAAAATAATTATCTAATCCCCAAAGCCTCTTCCTAAATTCTCTACCTTAGCTAATGACATTATCATGCAACTGATAACATGAATCATCCTAGACTTCATCTTCTCACTCTCTATTTTGATCAAGTATCAACTGTGATTAATTCTAATTATGAAGCAACTCTGAATCTCTTTTTTACCCTACTGAATTTTCCTTAGTTCAGGTCCTAGGTATTTCTTCCTTCATTGCTACTTTCCTTCAACAGCGATTGTTTTTAGAGCATTTATTCATTTACTTATCAGTGGTCCTTTAACCTATAAGAGTTGTGTTTGTTTTCTTTTTTAATTTGAACAAAATTCTATATGAAATAGAACATGTAAAATTCTGAGACAGAAATGGGAAACCTAGAAGTACTTCTGCAATTCTGTGTAAGCCAGTAAGGAAAGTGCTTGCAAGGCACTTTGGAAAACCACTGGCCCAGGAAAAATCCTAAACTGCTAAACATGATAGCTTCACAAACTTTTAATTTTCCCCCTTTAACTGTATTGCCTGTAAATCTCCCATTTTAAATCTCTCCTATTATCTCTGTCACTTAATTGCTATTGCCCCTAGCATACTAGGGTTTTTCTCATCATTGTACATCTACATTCTACATTCAGAGGATGTTTTCCCTCCTATTATCCATCTGCCAAACATTCAGCCTATAAGATGTAGCTCAAATCTCTGTGAGCATTACCCAGCATAACAAATTGTTTTAATTGCTACCATTCTGTGATATTATAGCACCTTATACATACTTGTATGGTAGTCTCTATGGGAAATAGATGGGGAAACAGTAGAAACAGTGTCAGACTTTGTTTTTTGGGGCTCCAAAATCACTGCAGATGGTGACTGCAGCCATGAAATTAAAAGGCGCTTGCTCCTTGGAAGAAAAGTGATGACCAACCTAGATAGTATATTCAAAAGCAGAGACATTACTTTGCCGACTAAGGTCCGTCTAGTCAAGGCTATGGTTTTTCCTCTGGTCATGTATGGATGTGAGAGTTGGACTGTGAAGAAGGCTGAGCACAGAAGAATTGATGCTTTTGAACTGTGGTGTTGGAGAAGACTCTTGAGAGTCCCTTGGACTGAAAGGAGATCCAACCAGTCCATTCTGAGGGAGATCAACCCTGGGATTTCTTTGGAAGGAATGATGCTAAAACTGAAGCTCCAGTACTTTGGCCACCTTATGCGAAGAGTTGACTCATTGGAAAAGACCCTGATGCTGGGAGGGATTGGGGGCAGGAGGAGAAAGGGACGACCGAGGATGAGATGGCTGGATGGCATCANGTTGGAGAAGACTCTTGAGAGTCCCTTGGACTGCAAGGAGATCCAACCAGTCCATTCTGAAGGAGATCAACCCTGGGATTTCTTTGGAAGGAATGATGCTAAAACTGAAGCTCCAGTACTTTGGCCACCTTATGCGAAGAGTTGACTCATTGGAAAAGACCCTGATGCTGGGAGGGATTGGGGGCAGGAGGAGAAGGGGACGACCGAGGATGAGATGGCTGGATGGCATCATGGACTCAATGGACGTGAGTCTGAGTGAACTCCAGGAGTTGGTGACGGACAGGGAGGCCTGGCGTACTGCAATTCATGGGGTCGCAAAGAGTCGGACACGACTGAGCGACTGAACTGAACTGATCATACTTCAATGAAATTATTAGTTTACATGAACTTATGTGACAAGGACTGCTAGTCATGTAATTTTGCATTACTTAGGACTTAATACCCAAAACACAGTAGGTGTTTGTTTTTTCGTTTTTTGTTTTTTTGTATCACTGAAAGTATAAAGATAATATTATCATTAAATACATTTTCTTTCATATAGTAGCCTTAATGATTTTCAAAGCTTCAAATAGAGAAACAGCAAGCAAGTTTAAGTGTTATGTGTGCTTTTATTTTTAGAAAATAAAAAAAAATGTTAAGTGCTAATTTATGAGACTGGTATTTTTAAGGGAGTAGTGTTTATCACAGTGTTTGATGAAAAACAGTGAATCATTATTTAAGACAATGACTGTTTGCACTTTCTTGTCTAATTGTAATGTGTTACCAGGGATGATACATATTATTTTTACAATTTATCCTAGAATATTAACATAGAAAAGATACACAGATGCTCAGAACTTTTAAAAACAAAAAGAATATTATTGAGACATATCAATAAGCAGGTACAGTACATCCCATCAGAGGCTTTGAGAAAATATTAGTTTGGCCAGTGACACCCTCCCCTAATCTCTGCCTTCAATATACAAAAGCACACATACATACACACAATAAGGCCATGAAAGAGATTTCCTACAAAGAAGTGACAATTAATTTTTAAGTCATGTCCATTTGATTTGAGTCATTGGAGTAACAAAACTGCTTTCATGAATATTCAAAATTCAATAATGTAACCTTTAACAGAGCTTGAAAAGCTCTGAAGGACAAGGCAGTTAGATCAATATTAGTTTATTTCAAGTGTTGGGCAGTATGAAGAGACAAGGCTGATCATTGGATCGATTTTATTACCTGTTGGAGTGATAAGTCCTGGTGATAATAGTCCTGGGATTGAATGGGTCAGAAGGTGAGCACTGTCTTGCAACACTCCCAAAGAACGCTTAGGAGGCCTGCCAGGCCTTGAACTGTTGGAGAAAAAGACAAAGATCAGGTTAAAATACACTCTTTGGAAATACCATCACTTGCTACATTCACCTAAACCTTGCTTAATTTTCAAAAATGATAGAATTTTATATTAAAGACTATTTTCATTTATTACTAAAAGACCAATACTTTTCTTTCTACTAAGCTTCCCAACATACTTATGGTTGTTATGTGTGCTCAGTTGTGTCAAGACTCTCTGCAACCTCATGGACTGTAGCCCGCCAGGCTCCTCTGTCCATGGGATTTCCCAGGCAAGAATATTGGAGTGGGTTGTCATTTCCGATGCCAAGGAACCTTCTCGACCCAGGGATCAAACCTGCATTTCTTGTCTCTCCTGCACTGGCAGGCAGATTCTTCTCAATATAGTTATGGCAAGCTTTAAAACCATAAGAGATCAATTTCTAGATTAGATCTATTTATACGCCAGCACTTTGCAATGTGGCTTACCTATTGTGAGAAACCCAAAGTTACCTTCTGCTCTTAAAGCTACACTTCATCCCCGGTATAAATACATGCAACTGAGATAGGGACTCACAGAATTAAGATGGTACAGAATGTGAAGTAATTAACTCTTTGCTCAGCATGCCAGAGGTGAGGGGTAGAAAGCTGAAATGTAAAATAAGACCTGATGTTTATTAACATTTCCACAGCTTCCACAGTCCACAAGGAACAAAGATCTGCTACCCTCAGTAGGTTTTTTTCCTACCTAGTATTTAAACCAAGCTGTATAACTCGCAGTGTACTCACTTGGAATGACTTTATATGGAAACCTACCACCTTTGTAATCTAAGGTGTATTCTCTCACAGATTGCTTGGTATTTTTAAGTGAGTTGACATTAAACTTAAAACACTAACCTATTCTATTTGCATTCTTTACCCCGGTGTGAGTAGTTCAGGAATTGCAGTTATAAATGCTAATCCATAAAATAATGAAATAGAAAGTCAGTATCAGGCTTCCATCTTGTACTCTAACACAGTCAGTGTATGGAATACATTATTTAGAATCTGTCACTACAATAAGGAGACTTATAAGTCATTGAACATTAGGACCAAGTCATTCTCAAGTCATGCAATATATTTCAAATATTTTCAACATTTTTAATGTGGCCTAAAATATTTCTGCTTTTCTTGGTAGAAATGTAGTTTATAAATCTGAATAATAGGTATTTTCATAAAATACTCTAAAATAATACATTAAATATCCCAAGCCACAAAAATTTATAAGGTTCAGATAGAGAACATTTCCAAAAATGACTTTTGTTCACAAAGAAATTTAAGTTAAGTCTCACTCTATCAACTTTGCAGTAATAAAGTTCTCCATCAATGTAAGACAATCTCTGCTTTTAAATGAAGACAACTTTTAACAACCTTGACCTTACACAGAGGCACTATTACTCAGTTCATTTTTCATTTACCATGCTGATGCTATTTCTTTTTATTATACATCAATATTGTATATCAATCTAGTATGAAATATTCATTTTTCTCATTTAATATTTCAATTTTATAAACTGAATCTCTTCTCCTTCTTTCTATTCAACTTTGGGCTATAATTTATTTTATTTAATTCAGTGTTATTCTGTTTGTCCTTGCCCTGTTTATGGCTTCCTAACTCTTCCTAATTACTGATAAGAAAGATATCCTATTTACTTCAAATCTCCTAAAGGATTCCAAGATCACTAAACAATATTATTTAGGTTATATCCAGTCATTAGAAGAAGGCATGTTATTTTGTTGAGTAATCTTCAAGTCTGTATTTTTTTAAATTGGAATATAGTTTTGTAGTTTCAAAAACTGAACAGCAAAGTAAATCATCTCTACATATACACATCTCTACATATCCCCTCTTTTTTGGATTTTGTTCCCATTTAGATCACCACAGAGCATTGAATAAAGTTTCCTGTGCTATTAAGTAGGTTCTCATTAGTTATCTGGTTTATACATAGTATTGTATATATGTCAACCCCAATCTCCCATCCCACCCCAACTTTCCTCCCTTTGTGTCCATGCATTTATTCTCTACATCTGTATCTCTATATCTGCTTTTACAAATAGGTTCATCATTTTAAGGACACTCTACTCCTATATAGTCAGTCATCTTCTGTTATAATATTTACTGTCTTTCAGGGAAATCCTTTATAACGTTTGAGTCTTATTTTTAATAGTCACAGGGGAGGCAACATCAGATCTGGCTTAGAGTCTCACACCACGTTTTATCGTGTTGGAAGGAAATTTTCAAAATTGTTTGCCTAGTTTAGCAACTAACTACAGAGAAGTCTATACTTTCTAAGTACTTCTCTATGTCTTTCTATTTATCAGAATTCAAGCCTATTAACTTTATTAAAGCCCACCTGATAACTCTTTGTACTCGCCCAGCATAAAAGTTTCAGTGCTGTCTTTATGCTTACAATCACTGAGCTTTATGCTCTCTTTCTGATGCTCTCTCTATGTCTATGAGCCAGTTGTTGACAGTATATTTTGGAAGCTATGAGATTTAAACTGTTATTTTCCAAATTTCTTGGTCAATCTCATGATTTGATGTAGTAATGACAGCATCGCTTATTCAAACATCCAATAAACAAACATGCATTAAGTGCCCATTCAGTTTGTGTCTGGCATTGAAAATAGGTATCAGGGTTACAGAGGTTAAAATGTAAGCTTGACAATGGCAATGGTTTTGGTCTGTTTGTTCAGTAATATATTGTGAGAAACTAGAATATAGTTTCTTCTGCTTTTGAAGAGCTTAAGGTATAGTGATAGAGATGTGTATTTGACCAGCTACTTAAAATTTATGATTAATTCTTTGTGAGTATGATTGTGTGATGAATACTTCCAAACTTGTTTAAAGTTATCAGTGAACAAAACCATCTTCAGATTCCTTTGTTTATATTAGTGAAAAGAAGACTTGTGTCACTAGAGTAAATTAATTAGAATCAAGATTGTGAAGATGCTTTATAATCAATAGCATTCCAAAAGATACATTTATTCTTACTTTTAGAACAAATAATCCTCAGTAGTGAGATATCCCTGGCACTTAAAGTTCCTGCACTACTTTTCAAAGAACACAAGCCTTACAACATAAGAAAAGACTATGGAGGACACTGTAGAAAGCTGGAAAAGATTATTTTTGATAGATGATCTTGCCATACTTATCTTTAAGAGCTTTATTAACATCAGGCAGATGTTTACATATTAATCAAGAAAAAATAAACATGTGGTGGTTTAACTAGAAAATTGTTATTTGGATGACAAATAGGTTGAAAGGTCCACCATTGCAGCACCCTGTTTCTGCTAAAATATTAATTGCATTACTAATTTCTGTAATGATTTATTTTACAGGGCACAAATAACCATGTAATTACTCTTTAACTGAATGATAATTGCTTGTTGGCAATTATTTGTTTTCGGTTTAATTACAATGTTATTTGTACTCTGTAAAATAAAACTGGCTCTTTTTAAAGTTTCCCCTCAAATGACTCAGTGGATATGTCACCCAAGAACACTATTAACGGACCTTGGCCAACAATCCCCCAAAGAGCAAAGCTCCTATTAAACAGCTCAGCTAAATCTTTGAGAGCATCATTTTTCTAAAATCAACATTTATAGGTGGTTTGGAGGAAAATTATACCAAAGAATCATTATTTTCTCTGGGTCCAGATCATTCTGTAAAACAATTTATCCTATTATGTATTTTACCATTCATTCTGTAAACTTCTTCAGGAGAAATGAAATAGTAACTAAGCTTCCTGAGATTAAAGAATAAACCAATTGAAATATGTATCAACAATATTTCATTTTTCTGCAGTTAAAGTGTATTACCATCAGAGTTACAAACTCTGTAGAGTTGACAGGTCCCTAAGAAAGAAATTCCATAGGTCGTCTCGTGTCAACAGTTTGTAAGACATCCATTCCAAGTTGTAGTAACATAACTGATACTTTGCTCATTAAGATTATTACATTTCACTTGGAGCTATTTTCATTTTGTATGATCAGCTTTTTGTATATGAATGAAGAACTAAGAATTGAGAAAGGTAATTTTATTTCAAAGAAAAAATCTTGTTAATGAATTAATTAGTGACTTCATGAGCCTTCAATATATTTAATATAAACCATACAGTTAGCACGTGATTTAGCAAGGAATCACAAGATAATATTATCCTCTTCAATGAAAGTTTGGCTTACTACTCTTTAAAGAAACACTCATAACATTTTGGAACAAACTGAGAAAATTGCTGAAGTTATGTGGCAGTTAAGTGTGGTATTAGCAGCAACTTGTAAAGATTACTGCAATTGGATTCCCAAAGTGTGAGTTGTCAGCCATGACCTGGGATTCACTTTTCAGAGCCATCATTCATATTTAAAATCCCCCTGTATAGTCCTAAATGTCATTTTTCTTATTTTTCAATTACGTTAGAAGCCAAGACAGCCAAGGATAACATTAGCTTTGAAGGTGTTGTTTACTTGACTGTAAAGTGCTACTTTTTTTTCAATATGCTTATTAAATTAAATAAGAATCTTTCTTTCAGAACAATAAGACTTTTGACTGCATCCGGGATTAATAATAATCTCTAAGGTCTGAAATTTATTACAACATTTCAAGGATGCCCAAAGTAGTTAAACTCTACCTGACCTTTCAGTGTTCATGAGGAGAAACAAACTCTGATCTCACAGCAACCTAAATCCATCTTCTTTCAAGTGTTGGCAAACTGATCACTTGTCTAACTATTGCATTGCATTGTATTCCCAAAAAGATCAAAGGCAGCAGCAACCAATTCAGTACCTGGGAAAAAGCTATACATGAAAAATCGGTGGTTAACATTAATCATATATGAAATTGTTCAAGTTGATACTGGAACCTGGTAACTATGGTAACTCTCATAAAATAGTGCTTATGTTAAACTGGGCATCAATCAGCTCTTGGTTTATGGGAATTTAAAGTGTGGCTCATCAAGTCTCCAGAAGATTTCAACACACACACACACACACACACACACACGAGTCAAGATCATATATATTCTGTTACCATTTACTTCCTTTTTCAGTTCTTATAAACATATCCAAAACTTAAATTTGAATATATTAAAAGCATCAATACTGTCATTCCATTAGAGTTAGGAAAGTTAAGGAAAGTTTCTTTAACATAAAGGTGTTCATGGGACGAGGGAAAATATCCCTTGTTAGGGTCACATATTATATCAAGGATCATGTAGAATAATTCATATTTAGCATTAATCTTATGATTGGATGTATGCTCAGTCATGTCTGACTCTTTGTGACCCTAAGGACTACAGCCCATCAGGCTCCTCTCTCCATGGAATTTTCTAGGCAAGAATACTGAAGTGTGTTGCCATTTTCTGTCCAGGTGATCTTCCTGAGTAAATCATTTTAAATAGGGATGTTTAATTCATTTGCTAATGCTGAATTTCTATTTTTCCTTCAATAAAAATAGAAACTTTATGTGACAGACAATTTTTGGGTTGACTACTCACTTGATAGTATAAATGTGAAGCTATTTTTATACTTCATTTGCTTAACTCTGCTCCCTATGTAAATTAAATGTGCTCTAGGCCTGGTGTTAACACCTTTAAACACATTTACTTTTTGTCATAAACTGACTGAATTCTAATAAATGTCTTAGTGTAAATAACAAAGACCGTATAACAGAAATGCTAGTATATGATGAATTCTTAGCAGCCTCTTTCTTTTCTGATTAACAGAACATTGATAACACTGATAGTATCATTGAATCTTAGTAAATTTTAAAGTAAACTAAATTAAATATTCCCCCTTCTAAAGTGTATCTTTTCACAGTCAGACACAATTTTGTTTGGTTTTTAATTTATTTTTAATTGGAGAATGATTGCTTTACAAGATGTGTTGATTTCTGCCATGTATCGACATGAATCAGCCATAGGTATACATATGTCTCCCTCCCTCTAGGACCTCCCTGCCATGCCCCACACCATCCTACCTCTCTAGATTGTCACATAGCACCCATTAAGCTTCCTGCATCATACAGCAAATTCCTACTGGCTATCTATTTTACAAATGGCAATGAATGTTTCTATGCTATCTCTCTATTCATCCCACCCTCTCTTTGTGCCCCTGTGTCCACAAGTCTGTTCTCTATGTCTGCGTCTCTATTGCTGCCCTACAAATAGTTCATCAGTACCATTTTTCTAGATTTCATATGTATTTGTTAATAAAAAATATTCGTTTTTTTCATTCTCTGACATTTCACTCAAGAAAAGGCTCTAGGTTCATCCACCTCACTAGAGCTGACTTGAATTCATTTATTTTTGTGGCTGAGTAATATTCTATTGTATATATGTACGACAACTTCTTCATCCACTCATCTGTCAGTGGACATCTAGGTTGTTTCCATGTCCTAGCTATTGTAAAGAGTGCTACAATGAACACTGGGGTACATGTGTCTTTTTCAATTATGGTTTCCTCGGAGTATATGCCCAGTAGTGAGATTGCTGGGTCATATTCAAATTTTAGTCCTACTTTTTAAGAAATCTCCATACTGTTCTCCATAGTGGCTGTATCAATTTACATTACCATCACAGTGCAAGAGGGTTTCCTTTTCTCCATATCCTCTTCAGGATTTATTGTTTGTAGATTTTCTGATGATGGCCATTCTAATCAGTGTGAGGTGATACCTCATTCTAGTTTTGATTTGCATTTCTCTAATAATGAACAATGTTCAATATTTCTTCATATGTTTATTAGATATCTGTATGTCTTCTTTTGGAGAAGGAAATGGCAACCCACTCCAGTACTCTTGCCTGGGAAATCCCATGGATGGAGGAGTCTGGTAGGCTACAGTCCATGGGGTCACAAAGAGTGGGACACGACTGAACAACTTCACTTTGACTTTTCACTTTCTGACTGAAGAAGGAAATGGCAACCAATCCAGTATGCTTTGGAGAAATATCTGTTTAGGGCTTCTGTCCATTTTTTGATTGGGTCATTTGTTTTTCTAATATTGAGCGCCATGAGCTGTTTATATATTTTGGAGATTAATCCTTTGTCAGTTGCTTCACTTGAAATTAATTTTTCCCTATTCTGAGTGTTGTCTTTTCATCTTATTTTTGGTTTCTTTTGCTGTTCAAAAGTTTTTAAGTTTAATTAGGTCTCAATTACTTATTTTTGTTTTTATTTCCATTACTCTAGGAGGTGGGTCATAGAGGATCTTGCTATGATTTATGTCAAAGTATGACGTGCCTATGTTTTCCTCCAAGAGTCTTATATCTCTGGCCTTACATTTAGGTTTTTAATTCATTTTGAGTTTATCTTTGTGTATGGTGTTAGGAAGTGTTCTAATATCATTCTTTTACATGTAGCAGTTTGCAGATGATATGATACTATACATAGAAAACCCTAAAGATACTAACAACAACAACAAAAAAAAATACTAGAGCTAATCAGTGAATATATTAAAGTTGCAAGATACAAAATCAATACACAGAAATCACTTGCATTCCTATACACTAAAAATGAAAAATCAGAAAGAGAAATTAAGGAATCAGTCCCATTCACCTTTGCAACAAAAAGAATAAAATACCCAGGAATAAACCTACCTAAGGAGACAAAAGAGCTGTACATATAAAACTATAAGACACTGATGTAAGAAATCAAAGATGACATAAACAGATGGAGAGATATACCATGTTCTTGAATTGGAAGAATCAACATTGTGAAAATGACTATACTACCCAAACCAAAATACAGATTCAGTGCAGCTCTTATCAAATTACCAATGGCATTTTTCACAGAACTAGAATCAAAAAAAATGTACAACTCATATGGAAACACACAATATCCTGAATAGCCAAAGCAATCTTAAGAAAGAATGGAGATGAAGGAACCATTCTTCTTGACTTCAGGCTATACTACAAAGCTACAGTCAGAGACAGTATGGTGGTGGTGGTGTTCAGTCACCCAGTCATGTCTGACTCTTTGCAACCCCATGGACTGCAGCATGCAGGTCTCCTTGTCCCTCACCACCCCCTGCAGTTTGTCCAAGTTCATTTTCATTGCATCGATAATGCCATCCAGACATCTCAACCTCTGAAACCCTTTTCTCCTGCCCTCAATCTTTCTCAGTATCAGGAGATATTCCAATGAGTCGTCTGTTCTCATCAGATAACCAAAATATTGGAGCTTCAGCTTCAGCATCAGTTCTTCCAGTGAATATTCAAGGTTGATCTCCCTTAAGATTGATTGGTTTGACTTCCTTGCTGTCCAAGGGACTTTCAGAATTCTTCTCCAGCACCAAAACAGAAATATAGACCAATGGAATAAGAGAGAAAGCCCAGAGATAAACCCACACACCTGTGGACACTTTATCTTTGACAAAGGAAGCAAAAATATACAATGGAGAAAGGACAGTCTCTTCAACAAATGGTGCTGGGAAAGCTGGAGAGCTATGTATTAAAAAAATGAAATTAGTACACTTCCTAACACAATTTAATATAGGCTTTCTTCAATTCAAAGAATATGTCACTGTTCAAAAGTCTGATGAAGAGAATGGTAAGTTAATACTCACATTTGGATACATTCCAATGGCAACACAAATTCAGAATTGACCTCCTCAAATCCCACTCCCTTATTTTATCAGTAACAGAAGCATGCTTTCGGTTGACAAAACTGTAAGGTTGAGGGTAATTTTGATTCTCCTTCCACCTCTCCCTTCATTTTCAGTCTCCTATATTTTTATTCCATTGTAATATGTGTTGCAAATTTCCATCTCTATCCATTCCTGTTTTTAACACCCTACTTCATGCCTTTATCACCTCATGCCCAGGTTATGCTCAACAGGTTTACATTGCTCCAATCTATTCTACATAAACTGTACTCTGAATTTTGGTGAAACATCCCTTTCACCATGTCATCTTTTGCTCTTAAATACCTCCTGACTGCATACAAAATAATTCTAAATGCTGTAGTCTCGCAATCTGCCCCAATATACCTTTCTTCCTTTTTATCAAAGTACTTATTAAATTAATGCTTTACTCCAACTAGCTGGATGAGTAGATTCACTATCTACTAAGCACAGTACTTGATCTTATTTCCATTGGGAAATATCTTCAAAGTGTTAGGATTCCTGGGGACAAATTTTATTAAGCTCCACTCTCATGGGAAGATTTCATTATAATCTTATGTAAATAGTGCTGTTTTTCTGAAAGATTACTGTCTTTTACTTTGTGTCATCATACAGGCTATTTTTAATGATGATCATAATGGGAACTTTAGCATCAGCATTAAGTGTGTGTGTTCAGTTCAGTTCAGTTGCTCAGTCATGTCTGACTCTTTGCAACCCTATGAATTGCAGGAAGCCAGGCCTCCCTGTCCATCACCAAATTCCAGAGTTCACTTAAACTCACGTCCATCAAGTTGGTGATGCCACCCAGCCAACTCATCTCCCTCTGTCATCCCCTTTTCCTCCTGCTCCCAATCCCTCCAAGCATCAGTCTTTTCTAATGAGTCAATTCTTCGCATGAGGTGGACAAAGTACTGGAGTTTCAGCTTTAGCATCATTCCTTCCAAAGAAATCCCAGGGCTGATCCCCTTCAGAATGGACTGGTTACATCTCCTTGCAGTCCAAGGGACTCTCAAGAGTCTTCTCCAACACCACAGTTCAAAAGCATCAATTCTTCTGCGCTCAGCCTTCTTCACAGTCCAACTCTCACATACATACACAATCACTGGAAAAACCATACACTTGACTAGACAGACCTTTGTTGGCAAAGTAATATCTCTGCTTCACAGTATGCTATCTAGCTTGGTCATAACTTTTCTTCCAAGGAGTAAGTGTCTTTTAATTTCAAGGCTGCAGTCACCATCTGCAGTGATTTTGGAGCCCAAAAAAATAAAATCAACCACTATTTCCACTGTTTCCCCATCTATTTCCCATGAAGTGATGGGACCAGATGCCATGATCTTTGTTTTTGAATGTTGAGCTTTAGGCCAACTTTTTCACTCTCCTCTTTCACTTTCACCAAGAGGCTTTTTAGTTCCTCTTCACTTTCTGCCATAAGGGTGGTGTCATCTGTATATATGAGGTTATTGATATTTTTCCTGGCAATCTTGATTCCAGCTTGTGTTTCTTCTAGCCCCACGTTACTCATGATGTACTCTGCATGTAAGTTAAATAAGCAGGGTGACAGTACATAGCCTTGACATACTCCTTTTCCTATTTGGAACCAGTCAGCTGTTCCATGTCCAGTTCTAACTGTTGCTTCCTGACCTGCATATAGGTTTCTCAAGAGGCTGCTCTGGTGGTCTGGTATTCCCACTTCTTTCAGAATTTTCCACAGTTTATTCTGATCCACACAGTCAAAGGCTTTGACATAGTCAATAAAGCAGAAATAGATGTTTTTCTGGAACTCTCTTGCTTTTTCCATGATCCAGTGGATGTTGCCAATTTGATCTCTGATTGCTGTGCCTTTTCTAAAACTGGCTTGAACATCAGGGATTTCACGGTTCACGTATTGCTGAAGCCTGGCTTGGAGAATTTTGAGCATTACTTTACTAGCATGTGAGATGAGTGCAATTGTGCGGTAGTTTGAGCATCATTTGGCATTGCCTTTCTGTGGGATTGGAATGAAAACTGACATTTTCCAGTCCTGTTGCCACTGCTGAGTTTTCCAAATTTGCTGGCATATTGAGTGCAGCACTTTCACAGCATCATCTTTCAGGATTGGAAACAGCTCCACTGGAATTCAGTCACCTCCACTAGCTTTGTTTCTACTGATGCTTTCTAAGGACTACTTGACTTCACATGCCAGGATGTCTGGCTCTAGGTGAGTGGTCACACCATCGTGATTACCTTGGTCATGAAGATCTTTTTTGTATAGTTCTTCTGTGTATTCTTGCCATCTCTTCTTAGTATCTTCTGCTTCTGTTAGGTCCATACCTTTTCTGTCCTTTATCAAGCCCGTCTTTGCATGAAATGTTCCCTTGGAATCTCTAATTTTCTTGAAGAGATTTCTAGTCTTTCTCATTCTGTTCTTTTCCTCTAGTCTTTCTCATTCTGTTCTTTTCCTCTATTTCTTTGCATTGATCACTGAGGAAGGCTTTCTTATCTCTTCTTGCTATTCTTTGGAACTCTGCATTCAGATGCTTATATCTTTCCTTTTCTCCTTTGCTTGTCACTTCTCTTCTTTTCACAAGTATTTGTAAGGCCTCCCCAGACAGCCATTTTGCCTTTTTGCATTTCTTTTCCATGAGGATGGTCTTAATCCCTGTCTCCTGTACAGTTTCATAAACTTCAGTCCATAGTTCATCAAGCACTCTGTCTATCAGATCTCGGCACTTAAATCTATTTCTCACTTTTACTGTATAATCGTAAAGGATTTTACTTAGATCATACCTGAATGGTCTACTGTTTTTCCCTACTTTCTTCAATTTCAGTCTGAATTTGGCTATAAGAAGTTCATGATCTGAGCCACAGTCAGCTCCTGGTCTTGTTTTGCTGATTGTATAGAGCTTCTCCATCTTTGGCTGCAAAGAATATAATCAACTGATTTCGGTGTTGACCATCTGGTGATGTCTATGTTTAGAGTCTTCTCCTATGTTGTTGGATGAGGTTATTTGTTATGACCAGTGCATTCTCTTGGCAAAACTCTATTAGCCTTTGCCCTACTTCATTCCGTATTTCAAGGCCAAATTTGCCTGTTACTCCAGGTGTTTCTTGACTTCCTACTTTGTGTGTTCCTACTTTGTGTGTGTGTTAACAACTAGCCAAAATAATATTTTTCATGTCTGGCAAGAGAAATCGTATTGGGAACTATTAGTATTTGCATAATCCCATGATGACCTCAAGAATTAACATTTCATGTTTGTCAATCAGAAAATTCATAAATATGCTGTTAACATCACAATTCTGAAGAGATTAGGAATAAAATTTTTAGGAAGCTGATCACTATTAACATCAATCTATGATTAAGAATAGCACTCAGAAGCATACATTGAAATGATAAATACAGAAACCTACTTTCTTGCTGATTTAAAATCTTTTTAAAATTTTGCTCAACATGGATAAGTATTAGCAAACAATATTAAAATAAACTACTTAAAACAATCTTAGATATTCAGTCTGGTGCAGTGGAAAGCACTAAGACTTAAACCTGAGTTTGGTATGCAGAATTCCAAAGTTCTCCTCTATCCAAAGATTTCCAATCCTAATTGCTAAAACTGTGAAAGTAATGAAAGATTATGTTATGTTACATGGCAAAGGGGATTTTCCAGATGTGATTAAAGTAACTACTCAGATGACTCTGAATTAATGGGAAAGAAAATCTTGACTCAGACAGTAAAACTGCCTACAATGCAGGAGGCCTGGGTTTGATCCCTGGGTCAGGAGGATCCCCTGGAGAAGGATATGTCAACCCACTCCAGTACTCTTGCCTGGAAAAACCCATGGACAGAGGATCCTGGCAGGCTACAGTTGATGGGGTCCCAAAGAGTCAGACATGACTGAGAGACTTCACTTTCACTTTCAAGATTATCTAGGTGGACCCAATCT
>SJXQ01005402.1:131424-153402 GCA_006408695.1 Aepyceros melampus | reverse complement strand
CCCCAGGAGCAACTTCTAATGAAACTGCTCCTGCAAGCTTATCTCCATCCTCAAGTGCCCTTCTTGGGGAATAACCTGAAACAAGGATGATCCCATTTTTGTTTTAAAATACACTCATACATACACACTCAGAGAAAATGCAGGGAAAAACACACTAAGACATTAAGCGTGCAAGTAAAAAGAAAAGCAATGGAGAATATTACCAAGAAGAAGGGAAGGACAAAGAGCAACCTTGAACGCAGAGTAAGCGATTATCCCTGCCTTGTGAGCTGCGCCCCTGCCCCCCACCATCACACAGTGATTGCTCAGCGGGGCACCCGGCACACTGAGGGGCACTGTGCCTTCCTGGGCAGAAAAGGCAGGCGTTTGCAAGAGCTTAACTGGCACTGAGCTCTGAGCACCTCAACAAGATGAAGCATAAAGACATTTAAGCACACACAAGCCGCACATCCATGGAAAAGGTTTCCAGGGAACGATTTCCATGAGGCTCAGACATTTGTAGAAATACACTTGGATGATTTTTCCCCTAAAATTTCTTCACACACACACACACACACACACACACACACACACAGAGTTCTGGTTTCAGGAGTGGCCGAGCCACTGAGTGACAAAAGGCGCCTACAGCTCCAGCTGCACATGGACACGGGGCAGGCGCTAACACAGGCCGGCTGCGGGGGCCGGGCAGGCGCACGGCCACCAGGTGGTCACCTCTCGCGGAGACTCAGCTCCTTCAGGGGCCATTATTCTGATGAGCTACTTCTCAAGCCTGGGTGGGCACAGGTTATCTATTTGGAAAAACTACAGTGTCTCTCTTCTGTAGAAATCACCGGCTCCACCATCATGACAGCTGAATTCCCAGTGGCTGCCATGTGCCAGAGGCTCTATGAGAAAGACTGTGATTCTCAACCCACAGCAGCAGAGGGAAAAAGCCCTCCCGCACCACCCCCAATACACAAAAGAAAAAAAAGAAAGGAGATGGTTAAATTTTATATTTTCTGATTAAATTGTGATTCTCGGAGAACCATATTAAGATTTCATTCACACATTATACACACTTAATGAGGATCTTTTTCTAGCTATCAAGCATTGCCTCCTTAGAGCACTCCAAAGAGTGACAGAAAGCATTAGGAAAGCTGTGTCTATTAGACGTTCTATGTGACTCTTGATAACACCACTGCCTCTTGTGGGCAAAGAGCCAAGGCAACATGCACAAGCTTCCCTTAGGCTGAATCATGTCTTAGCACTTCAATAAAGACTTCTCTAGCAAGATGATGTCCGAAACACCCAGCTCAAATGCTGAATTTACTGCAACTGATTCACCACCATCTCACTTTAGTGGCTGATAAGTAGGGATTTATCTAAGATTATGGGTGACTAATATTGCTGATGCTACAACAAGCTAAAATATGAACTTATAACTCTAAACATCTGGCTAAGAGGACTGTGTGATTCCCACTTCATCTTTAGATTTTAATCTGACCAGCATTATGCAACCTGGGCGTTAAAATCCCCAAGGTGTCTGGGGCTTCAGCTGAAATGAGATGTAACTCTTCCCTTTCTGCCCAGTATTTCATCAGCCACTCTCCTAGGATAAATTCACAGTAAAACAGACATGAGTAGATAACCTGAAGTCCTTTTTTCTTCCCAATGGTCATCCTTTCAAGCATCAGGATTGGAAAGCTCGGTGGTGTGTAAAGCTTTACTGCGGTCTGCCTGGCAGACACCCCTGTATGTGCGAATAGGACCTTAAGGCATCACCGTCACGCTGCATTCTGCAGTAGCCCAGAGCCGCAAAGGCACGCGGAGTAGGAGCGTTCACACGGTGTCAGTTCAGGTAGATGAGCGAATGTCAGGGCTTTCTAACAGTAAATCACCACCTTCCCCCTCTTTTATAAAATTACACACACTAAACCCAAGGAGGTTTAAAAACAAGACAGTTTACATTGTCCTGGTATTCCCAAAATACAAAGCCTGCAATATGTTTATCACTAATGTTGAAGCGAGCATGAAAAATACGGTCATGGGTGACATCTGTTCCTTTATAGCTCAGCCAAATCTGTGAGTTTTTAATACTGGCTCAATGCATATGACTCATAGAATACACAGTAAATGTGCTCTCTCTTATTAATGCCAAACACTAATGTTTTTATTCCGAATTATTATCTGACTTATGAAGAGAACTGTAATTGTGGGTCAGCCTGAAACTTACAAAATCCAATTCTCAAAAAAAATCTTAAACTAAAAACTAGGAAGAGGCATCATTACCAGAATGCGAGCCTTGCACCTCTCCCGCAGCTCACCACCACTGTCCTCCTCATCATCATCAAAGCGCTACTGCTCACTGAGCTCTCACGGGCACCAGGACTTCCCTCAGGCCCTGACGAGAACTATTTTAGTTAATATTCACAGCAGTTCTGAAGGTGGTATTATCACTGTTTTATAGATGAGAAAGATGAAGCTTAATGAAGTAATCTTATACAAGTACATAACCAATAAGCAGTGGGTCAGGAATGTGACCTCAAAGGTCACACATTTGGAAAATGAATAGGTGAAGACTTAAAATTAGCTGAAAAGTTAAAATTATTAAAAAGAGAGAAAAAGTACCCATAAATCTCAGGATTACCTAGGGCCTTGAAAAGCTCTTCTCGCACAGCAGAGGTGAATTTTCTGACGAGACACAATGTGGTCACAATAGCAAACAGCAGATTGTAGGATAATACAATATAGAAATTTCCCAGCCAATTAAACCTTCCAAAGTCTCCAAGCAGATCAAATCTAGTGATTCCTGTTAAAATAAATAAAATAGCCCTTAATAAATCAGATACAATATATTTATATAAATATATATTTACCAAGATAAAGTGCAAATCAGATCAGACTCCACGGCCTTCCTGCTTTCTGTGAGTGGGAGTGCTGGGCTGCCGCAGTCTTGGCCCTGAGGCCACCCCCGCCAGCCTGGGCAGCTGTCCACGTCGGTCTCTGGCGGCGGCGAGCAGCAAAGCTGCAACGGGCCATTCGCTCAGCACTTCCCCGTGTCCACAAGAAACCCACTGTGCTGCTCCTTGTGGAAGCTGGGTGCGGCCCATTCCCCAAAACAGGGAATGAGGGTTGTGGTGGAAGAGACACTGACAGACCCCCTCCCACCCCAACCCTCGTCCCACCTCCCTGCAGGGCCCTGCTCACATGCCACCTCCTCCAAGAGGCCACCTGTCTCCTCTACCCTGAACAGCTGACCTGCCAAGGTCCTCCACCCTGGAAATGTTTCTTCAGGGCACACACTATCTGAATGTTTCTTTTCCTTTGTGGTTCCTTTACTGCCTACTTTCCCCCAGAATTATAAGAACAGAGACCCTGTTGTTTTTAGCCCTATGATCCCAGAACCCAGAGCAATGCCTTGCACATACTTAAAACTTCCTACTTAACAAATAAACAAATAGAGTGGTTCCTTTCCAAGGGGAAGAAAACACACATTACGTATGTGAATTGGCTGCTGCAGTCTTGTGGAATAAATGGCCAAGGCTGAAATGCAGTGTACTGTGTTGTGTGTGCTAGAAATGCAGAGCAGCTGTATTATACATGCATCACCACTTAAATTCACCTGTAACATGTAAAAAACAAGTCTTATTAAAAAAAAAAAGAGTCTGAATAGTCATTCTATTCAACGAGTACATGCCCTAGGCTCAATACTTCTTGGAAAGTTTGCATATGGAAGGATTTTTCTGACTCTTGGAAGGTAAATAAATAAGTAAAACAGCATTCAAATGGTCAGTCAAGTGAGAGATGACGGGACTATTGATATTCTTTAAGGAAGAAACTGGAGAGGCTCATCATGGCTATATAAAATTTTAATCACTAAGGACTTGTATATCCAAAATCATGCACCTTTCATTTTATGGGTGGCCTAAGAATTTAAAGAACAACTTTGACTAAACTCAATGTCACCTCATCAGCTAACTTTCAAACTTAACTCTCATCCCCACTCAGTGCAATTCCATCACCTCCTATCTGGGCAGACTCTACGAAAGCAGCTCGTTCAGATGACAGAAAAATAGCAGGCATCAAAAAGCAGGTCTTGTCTGACCACAGTATCCAGGGCCAATGTATCTGAATTTGAGAGACAACAATCTACCAAAACAGTTTAAGGAAATACAAGATTAACGGGAATGTACAATAACATACTGTTTCAAAGAAGGTAGAAGGGACCCAGACCCTAGCAGCATGTATGGTGGAGGTCACACCACGAGGTCGTGGCAACGATTCAGCGGCAGTTTCTCTGGGTGAAGACTTACTAAGACTTTGTTAAAAGGAACATGTGTCTAATTATATACATTATTTTTCAAATGAAGTATTACCTAATCTAAGCTAGGAAGTTACCTGGAAACAAGATGCAGTCCTCCCAAAACACACTTCAGTGTTTTCACGGCCCAGGGATCCCCGATAAGCATCTGCAATCCTTAGAGCCCAAGACTCCCGAGCAGCTGCTGAGGGACACACACGCAGGCACACACAGCTGTGTGCGTCATGAAGGGCATGTACAGGGCAGTGGACAAATCCCAGGATAAGAGCCCTCGCCCAGACGCTCTATACGAGTCTGATCTGGTCTCAAAAATGTTTGATCATACACCGCCATTAGCAAAAATAAAATCAGAGTGTATATACCAATTACATGTGTATTTTGTCAACTATATATGTACTACTCACTGACCTATATATTACTTTATACACAAAATTAAGACAAAAAATTATAGCAATAAAAATAAATACAAGTTCTGATAGCTTCTCCACACAGCCCAATGACTTACTTTGTGAATTCATGGGGAAACCAACTCCACTTTGGAAACCTCTGCTACACGCTAACTAGTTAATTCAGCATCACCCAGAACTTGCTCTGTGTCATGCACCCCGTGAGAGGGAAGCCAGGGGCAGTGAGTGAGAATTCACAGTCAGACTGGAAGGTACGTTACGAACAACGGAAAGTTGCTTTCACTAGACCTTCTCAGTGGGCTCACCCCGATATCTGGAAAGTCAGGTCAAGGCCCAGTGGGAAACATGAGGGGAAGAGCAGCCCCTCTTGCTAGAGGCTCTGGCCACAGACACCTCCGGTTGGCTCAGACAGAAACCCAGAAGCCTGGGGCTGCTATGCAGGCACTTAAGCTTCAGACAAAACATCAGAGATTACAGAAGCAAGTTCCAGAAGACTCTGTTGTTCAGAATTTAACGTTTTAGAAATATAATATCAGCTAAGTACCACAAAGCTCTTCAATTCTGAAAATCTTCTAATAGACAAAAAGAAGTCTTAAATAAACACTTTTCTAAAATGTCTAAGAGGATTTTGTCACAGTAATAATTAAATTGTAAAATGTACTGATTTCTTTTCCAGTTTTATTGAAATATAATTTATGTGTCAGTGCATAAGCTTAACATGTACAGCATGTTTTAACTCACAAACACCATGAAGTGATTATTAGGATCAGTGAACATTCATCACCTCCAACAGATACGAAATTTTAGAAGTTTCAAAATTTTTTTCCATGTGATGAAAACTCTTAGGATTCACTCCCTTAACAACTTTCCTATGTAACACACAGCAAATAATCATATTTGTCATGTTGCACATCATGTCCCTACGATTTATCTCATGACTGGACATCTGTACCTGTTGATGACCTTCATCCAGTTCCCCCTCCTCTACCTTCTGCCTCTGGTAACCACAAATCTGATCTTTGTTCCTAGGAGTTTGCTTTTGAAGTGTAATCAACTTAAAACACCATGTAAGTTCCCATGACGTGACACTGTGATTTGCTGTTTCTACACATTTGAAAATGAGCCCCATCTAGTTACTGACTGCATTCCCCACACTGTACATCTGAGAGCCTGTGAATTTTGCAAATCTCATCTCCTGCACCTCTCCTTCTGCTCACCACCTAGCCCCGGAAACCACCTGTCTGCTCTCTGTATTGGAACTCTGATTCTCTTTTGCTGTTCATTTTTGTCTTCTAGAGTTCATATGTAAGTGAAATCACACAGTACTTGTCATTCTCTGTCTGACCTATTTTACCAAGCATAATACCCTCTAGGTCTACCCATGTTGTCACAAATGGCAATATGTTAGTCTTTTACGCCTGAGTATGCACGTGTATGTGTGTGTGTGTGTGTGTACACACACGTACCACATCTCTATCCATTCATCTTTTCACGGGTACTTAGGCTGCTTCCGAATCTTGGCTACTGTAAATAAAGCTGCAATCAACACAGGGGTACATCTTTACTTTCTAAATAGGGATTTCATTTTCTTCAGAAAACTACCCAGGAGTGAGACTGTTGGATCATACGGCAGCTCTATTTTTAGTTTTTTAGGGAACTTCCATACTGCTCTCCACAATGGCTGCACCAATCAACAATCCCATCAACAGAGCAGGAGGCTTCCTTTCTCTCCACACTGTTTGATGACGGCCATTCCGGCCAGCGTGAGGTGATGCCTCAGTGTAATTTTGACGTCCGTTTCTCTAATAATTAATGATGTTGAGCATCTTTTTATGTGTCTTTTGGCCAGCTGTATGTCTTCTTTGGAGAAATGTCTATTTAAAGTTGCCCATTTGTGGACTGGGGTGTCTGGTTTCTTGGCATCGATCCTTTGCATATTTTGGATATTAACTCCTTATTGGATATATCATTTGCAAACATCTTTTCCATTCGGTGGGCATCCTTTTCCTTTTGTTGAGTTTCCTTCACTGTGCAAAAGCTTTTTAGTTTGATGTAGTCCCATGTGCTCATTTTTGCTTTTGTTCCCCTTGCCTGAGGAAACAGATCTCCCAAAAATACTGCTGAGGCCAGCGTGAGCGAGTGTGCTGCCTACGCCTTCCTCTGGAAGCTTCATGGCTTTGGGTCTAACATTTGCGTCTCTAGCCTGTGCTGCACTTATTTTTGTGCCTGACGTGAGAGCATGGTTCCGTCTCCTCTGCATGCAGCTGTGACTGTTTTACATCATTCACTGAAGAGGCTTTCTTTTCCTCACTGTGTATTCCTGCTCCTCTGTCACAGATTAATTGACCATAGGTGGATGGATTCATTTCTGGTCTTTCTATTCTGCTCCATCGATATTTGTGTCTGTTTTTGTGCCAGTACCATGCTGTTTTGATGGATGTAGCATTTGGCATAGTTTAAAATCAGGGCACACTGGCCTCCTTGATCTTCTTTCTCCAAACTGCTTTGGTGCCTCAGTGTCTTTTGTATATTCCACATGAAGTTTAGAATTATTTGTTCTAGTTTTGTGAAAAATGTCACTGGTATTTTGATTGTACTGAATCTGTAGATTATCTTAGGTAGTATGGTCATTTTAACAGTGTTAATTCTTCCAATCCATGAACATTGTATTTCCCTTCATCTGTTTTTGCTGCTTTCAATTTCTTTCATCAACGTCATAGTTTTCTAAGCATGGATCTTTAATTTCCTTATTTAAAAACACTCAGGTATTTTGCTCTTTTTGATACAATGGTAAATGGGATTACTTTTTAAATTTTCTGATAGTTTGTTTTTAGTGTGGAGATAGGCAACAGATTTCTGTCTACTGATCGTTATATATTAATATTGCATCCTGGGACTTATGGAGTTCATTGACAAGCTCTAGTGGTTTTTTGGCAGTGTCTGTAGGGTTCTATTAGTATATGTCACCTGAAAACAGGAGAGTTTTACTTTTTCTCTAATTTAGGTATCTTATAGTTATTTTTTCTTGTCTCACTGCTGTGGCTAAGTTTTCACATAGTGTGTTGAATAAAAGTGACAGGAGTGGGCATCCTTATCTTGTTCCTGATCTTTAATGAAATGCTTTCAACTTTTCAACACTGAGTTTGATGTCAGGTGTGGGTTTATCATATATTGCCTTTATTATGTTGAGGTATGTTCCCTCTACCCAATTTGTGCAGAGTTTTTATCATAAATGGATGCTGAATTTTGTCAAAAGATTTTTCTGTATCTACTGAGACAATCATATTATTTGCATACTTCAGGTTTCTTAATTTGATATATCACATTGATTTGCAGATATTTAACCATCCTTGCTTGCACCCCTGGAATAAATCCCACTTGATCATAGTGTGAGATCCTTCTAATGTAGTTGAATTCACTTTGCTAAAATTTTGTTGAGGATTTTTGCACATGCTGACTCAAGTGATATGGACAATACTTTTTTTATGTGTGATATCTTTGTCCGATTTTAATACCAGGGATACCAGGGTGGCAGTGTGCCTTCCTAAGCAACTGTTTGGAATGTTTGAAAAGGATATGTGTTAACTCTTCTCCAAATGTTTGTTAGAATTCACCTGTGAAGCCGTCTGGTCCTGGACTTGTGTTTGCTGGAGTTTTCATTTCTGTTTCTATTTCATTACTAGTAACTACCGGTACATATTTTCCATATCTTCCTGGTTCAGTCTTGGGAGACTATACATTCCTGGGAATTTGTCCACTTCTTTTAGGTTGTCCATTTTATTGGGGCACACAGTTCTTCTTAGTAATCTCTTATGATCCTTTGTAGTTCTGTGGTGTAGGTTGTAATGTCTCCTTTATAATTTCTGATATTTGGGCCCTCACATTTTTTCTGTAATCAGTCTGAGTAAAGGTTTATTAATTTTGTTTCTTTTCAAAACACCAGCTCTCAATTTCATTGATTTTTTTTTAAAGTTTTGTTTTATTTATTTTTGCTCTGATTTTTCATGACTCTTTCCTTCTACTAATTTTGTGTTTTCTTTGCTCTTTCTCTGTAAGATTCTTTATTTGAAATTTTTCTTGTTTCCTGAGGTAGGCCTGTATCACTAGAATAAATGTCCCTCTTAGAATTGTTTTTCCTGAATCCCAAAGATTTTGGCTGTTTTCATTTGTCTATAGGTATTTTAAAATTTCTCCTTTGATTTCATCAGTAACCCATTCTTGCTTAGGAACATATTGCTTAGCCTCCACATGTTTGCGCTCTGGGAAGTTTTTTGTTTGTTTTTTTTATACACTTTTATTTTCTCTGCAAAGGTGATTCAGAGAATTTATCTTTTGGCTACACCACACAGCATGTGGGGTCTCAAGCAGGGATCAAAACTATGCGCCCTGCAGTGGAAGCATGGATCCTCAGCCACTGGACAAACCAGGGAAGCCTCAGGAATTTTTAAAGATTGTAGTTGCTTTCTAGTTTCAAAGCATTGCTGTTAGAAATATGCTTAATATGATTTCAATTTTCATAAATTTACCAAGACTTGTTTTGAGGCTTGGCATGTGATCTATTCTGGAGACTGTTCCTTGGGCACTTGAAAAGAATGTGTATTCTGCTTTTGGACGGAATAGCCTATATAAGTATATATACATACATACACACACACACACACACACACACACACACACATACAGGAGGGAGGCCTGGCATGCTACAGTTCATGGGGTTGCAAAAAGACGGACACACCGGGTGACTGAACTATAAAGTCCATTTGGACTAGTGTGCTTTTTTATTGATAATACCAACACTTAAGAAAAAACAGCAACACTTAACACTGACCAGAAATGTATTAATATATCTTTTGTTACCCAAACACTGATCGAAGTGTTTCACTATTCACTTACATAACAAATAGTCAGCCACAGGCACAAATTTCTGCAAAAATCCCCTGGGTGAATAACATGTTAATAAGACTTGTACAAATGTAAAACACTTCAAAATCTCTATTTCTGAAAGACATAAAAGGGTACTAAGGCAGCAAATGTTAAAATACTACTAACCATAAGATAATTTTAATTATTTAATGTTATTTAACTGCCCTTGACATGGAACAACAGACTGGTTCAAAATTGGGACAGAAGTACGTCAAGGCTATATGTTGTCACCTTGTTTATTTAACTTATATGCAGAGTACATCACGTGAAATGCCAGGCTGGAAGAAGCACAAGCTGGAATCAAGACTGCCAAGAGAAATATCAATAACTTCAGATATGCAGATGACACCACCCTTACAGCAGAAAGTGAAGAGGAACTAAAAAGCCTCTTGATGAAGGTGAAAGAGGAGAGTGAAAAAGTTGGCTTAAAGTTCAACATTCAAAAAACTAAGATCATGGCATCTGGTCCCATCACTTCATGGCAAATAGATGGGGAAACAGTGGAAACAGTGTCCGACTTTATTTTGGGGGGGCTCCAAAATCACTGCAGATGGTGACTGCAGCCATGAAATTAAAAGACGCTTACTCCTGGAAGAAAAGTTATGACCAACCTAGACAGCATATTCAAAAGCAGAGACATTACTTTGCCAACAAAAGTCTAGTCAAGGCCATGGTTTTTCCAGTGGTCATGTATGGATGCGAGAGTTGGACTGTGAACTGTGGTGTTGGAGAAGACTCTTGCGAGTCCCTTGGACTGCAAGGGGATCCAACCAGTTCATTCTAAAGGAGATCAGCTCTAGGTGTTCCTTGGAAGGAATGATGCTAAAGCTGAAACTCCAGTACTTTGGCCACCTCATGCGAAGAGTTGACTCACTGGAAAAGACTCTGATGCTGGGAGGGATTGGGGGCAGGAGGAAAAGGGGATGATAGAGGATGAGATGGCTGGATGGCATCACCGACTTGAAGGAAGTGAGTTTGAGTGAACTCTGGGAGATGGTGATGGACAGGGAGGCCTGGCGTGCTGCGATTCATGGGATCGCAGAGTCGGACACGACTGAGCAACTGAACTGAAACTGAACTGAAAATACTCTTCACAATAAACCACACAATCAGCTCCCTGCACTAGGATTAAACTGAAAATGTCTTATGCATAGTTCCTTGAATAAAGATCTTTTTTTATCCATACCTATAAAAGAACTAAGGTACAAAACCTCACTTCAAGAAAGAGCTGATTACTCCACCTGCAATATGAGTCAAGGGAATTTACGTTTGTTAGCCCACCTGAGTCAACTTTGACTTTTAGCAAGCATATTCATGTTCCTTAACTAGCAAGAAGTTGTGAGAGAATATATAAAGCTTGACACACTAAAAGGGCCATTAAAGTAACTTTCTCAATAAATCATGTTTGCTGGCATATCACACAAATGGCTGCCACGAGTATCCATGGCTTTAGTGAAAGACTGCCAGAAAGAGCACACACATTTTGCTATAGAAAGCAAATTTATAAATTGAATGTTCTCTGATAAAATATTGGGATTAATACATTTTCCCCTCTCTGGATTCCCATAATAGTATAAATTATTATCTTGACTAGATTTTTAAATTCCCTTCTTAAAACCAGGCTTTTGATATAAAATTTACCTACACAGTGTCAAAAATTAAATGGGCCTTAAAGAATATAAAATAATAAAATCCATAATTAATCATGAACATCATTAATTTCAGGACTAATGTAAATAAGCTCACTGTAAATTGTTTTATTTATTCACACACAGACAAAAAATTCTAAAACTAACAAGAGGTCCCACTTTTTAGGGGTAATAGAAGACAATGTTGTTAAAGGAAAGACTTTAAATCTGACCAGTCTCACTCTGCAAACAAGTTTTCATTATAGTACATCAATTAGAAATATGTTCATTGACTTCAGAGTCCAGCCAAAGGAGACAGTCTCTCACACTTTCATTAATCAAAAAACTGGACAAAATAAGCAAACTTGTGGTATTCAAAACCCTGGACATCTAGCAATGAAAGTCAATGATGCTAAGAGATGAGAAACAAGCCAAGTGGTCCTCTGTCTGCCACAGCTCCTGCCTAAAGAGGGCTTCCTGAATGCAGAGCGGAAAGGAACAGGGACAGAATCCAGCCGCCTCACCGAGGTAAAGAGGTACAGCTGGAGCTTGGGACAGCACAGTGGCTAGACAGCTGCACAGGGTGGGAACCTGGGAGGCAGACAGAGCACCTCTTGAGCTGGGAACTGATGAACACACTGGCTTGTGGAAAAACAACCAACCCAGAAATGACACAGATGACAAAGTGACTAGCAAGGACATTAGAACAATTATTAACTATATTTCTTACATTTCAGAAGTTAGAAGATTGAACCTGTTAAATAGAGACATCAAAGATACAAAACAGACCTAAATTAACCTTCTGCAGAGAAAAACTACAATGCAAGATATGACTAATACTCTAGATGGAATTAATGACAGATTAGACACTGCAAAAGAAAAGATTAGTAGACTTGAAGCCATTATTAACAGACACTATTCAAAATAAAACAGAAAGGAAAACAAAATGAAACCAAAAAAATGAACACGGCATCAATGACTAAAAAAGAAAATGATTATCTCAACAAGGAAGAAAAAGCATTTAACAAAATCCAACATCCAATCCTGATAAAAACTCCAGCTAAGGAGGAAAAGAAGGAACTTCCTCAACCTGTAACAAAAGCTAATAAGTTAGTGCTAAAAACCAGAATGCTTTCCCACTACAACGAGGAACAAGTCAAGAATATCTGCCCTCATCACTTCTATTCAACACTGTACTGGAGGCTCTACACAAGGCAACAGACAGGAAAAGCAAGTAAAATCATCTATACTGGAAAGGAAGAGGTAAAACTGTCTTTATTCACAGGACCGTAAACATCAAAGTAAAAAATCCCATGAAACCTATAAAACAGATTTAACAGAACTAATAAATGAACTGAGCAATGCTGAGAAAGATCAATATAAAGAAATCACTTGCATTTCTATGCACTCCAAATGAACTATTGGAAACTAAATTTTTTTAAAACACCAGTCACAAAAACATCAAATGTGCAAGATGTAAACAAAAAGCTACAAAAACTGGTGAGACAAATCAAAGAATAAGTACAGAGTGTTCAAGGACTGAGACTCAATATTGTAGAAATGTTAATCCTCTCCAATTTGTACTATAGACTAAACACAATCCAAATCAAAATCCTAACGACATTTATTTGAAAAATGACAAGCTATTTTTAAAAGTTATATAGGAATGCAGAAGGCCTTTGAATAACTAAAACCACTGAAAAAAAGAACAGAGCTGCAGGTCTCACAGCACCTGGTTTCAGGTCTTATCACCAGTTCCACTGCAGTCACTCAGCCGTGCCTGGCTCTCTGCGACCCCATAAACTGCAGCACGTAAGTGGTAAGTGGTCTGGTATCCCATCTCTTTCAGAATTTTCCACAGTTTGTTGTGGTCCACAGATTCAAAGGCTTTGGAGTAGTCAACAAAGCAGAAGTAGATTTTTTCTGGAACTCTCTTGCGTTTTCGATGATCCAATGGATTTTGGCAATTCGATCTCTGGTTCCTCTGCCTCTTCTAAATCCAGCTTGAACATCTGGAAGTTCACAATTATGTGCTGTTGAAGCCTGGCTTGGAGAATTCTGAGCATTACTTTGCTAGCATGTGACATGAGTGCAATTGTCCGGCAGTTTGAACATTCTTTTTGGCATTATCTTTCTTTGGGATTGGAATGAAAACTGACCTTTTTGAGTCCTGTGGCCACTGCTGACTTTAAATTTGCTGGCATATTGAGTGTAGCACTTTCACAGCATCATTTTTTAGGATTTGAAATAGCTCTACTGGAATTCCATCACCTGCACTAACTTTGTTCATAGTGATGCTGCCTAAGGCCCACTTGACTTTGGACTCCAGATGTCTGGTTCTAGGTCATACCATCACAGTTATCTGGGTCATGAAGATCTTTTTTGTATAGTTCTTCTGTGTATTTTTGCCACTTCTTCTTAATATCTTCTGTTTCTGCTAGGTCTAAACCATTTCTATCCTTTATGGAGCTCATCTTTGCATGAAATGTTCCCTTGGTATCTCTAATTTCCTTGAAGAGATCTCTAGTCTTTCCCATTCAATTGTTTTCCTCTATTTCTTTGCATTGATCACTGAGGAAGGCTTTCTTATCTCTCCTTGCTATTCTTTGGAACTCTGCATTCAGATGGGAGTATCTTCTGTTTCTCCGCCTTACAAATAGCTGAGATGGTCTTCATCACTGCCTCTTGTACAATGTCATGAATCTCCGTCCACAGTTCTTCAGGCACTCCATCAGATCTAATCCCTTGAATCTGTCACCTCCACTGTATAATCATAAGGGATGTGACTTAGGTCATACCTGAATGGTCTACTGGTTTTCCCTACTTTCTTCAACTTTAGTCTGAATTTTACAACAAGGATTTCATGATCTGAGTCATAGTCAGCTCCTGGTCTTCTTTTTGCTCACTGTATAGAGCTTCTCCATCTTTGGCTGCAAAGAATATAATCAATCTGATTTTGGTGTTGGCCATCTGGTGATGTCCATATGTAGAGTCATCTCTTGTGTTGTTGGAAGAGGGTGTTTGTTATGACCAGTGTGTTCTCTTCGCAAACTCTGTTAGCCTTTGCCCTGCTTCATTCTGTATTCCAAGGCCAAATTTACCTGTTACTCCAGGTATCTCTTCACTTCCTACTTTTGCATTCCAGTCCCCTATAATGAAATGGACATCTTTTTTGTGTGTTAGTTCCAGGAAATCTTGTAGGTCTTCATAGAACCATTCAACTTCAGCTTCTTTAGCATTACTGGTTGGGGCATAGACTTGGATAACTGTGATACTGAATGGTTTGCCTTGGAAGCGAACAGAGATCATTCTGTCGTTTTTGAGATTGCATCCAAGTACTGCATTTCAGACTCTTTTGTTGACCATGATTGCTACTCCATTTCTTCTAAGGGATTCTTGCCCACAGTAGTAGATATAATGGTCACCTGAGTTATATTCGCCCATTCCAGTCCATTTTAGTTCACTGATCCCTAAAATATTGATGTTCACTCTTGCCTTCTCCTGTTTGACCACTTCCAATTTACCTTGACTCATGGACCTAACATTCCAGGTTCCTAAGCAATATTGTTCTTTACAGCATCGGATTTTACTTCCATCACCAGTCACAGGCACAGCTGGGCGTTGTTTTGCTTTGGCCCTGCCTCTTCACTCTTCCTGGAGTTATTTCTCTGCTCTTCTCCAGTAGCGTGTTGGGCACCTACCGACCTGGGCAGTTCATCTTTCAGTGTCCTATCTTTTTGTCTCATCCTCAACCCACACTAACCCAGATGGTGTAGTACTTAGGTGTAAAGACAAGGATATCAATAGAACACAACTGAGTTCAGAAAGAGACCCACACTCACACACAGATGGACAGCTGGCTCCCAACCAAGTTTCAAGAGCAACGAATGGAAGAGAATTCTCAAGCAGTGGTGCTTCAATAACTGGTTACCAAATGCCAAGAAATAAACTTGAATTCATACCTCATACTATACACAGAAAATAACTCAAAATAGGCCACAGAGCTAAGTATAAAGCTTTTAGAAGAAAACACAAGGGATAATCTTTGTGACCTTGGTTAAAGGAAGACTTATGTATATGACACCAAAAGCACAATCCATAGAAGAAAACTTAGTAAATCTGATTTCACCAGGTTAAGAATGTCTGTACTTTCTAAAATATTCATAGAAGAATAAAAAGACAAGCCACTGAATGAAGGAAATATTTTCAAATCACATATCTTGATAAAGAACCTTTATCCAGAATATGTAAATAGCACAAAAAACTCAACAATATGAAAATCACCCTAATTTTTAAAATGAGCCAAAGATCTGAATAAATATTTCATCAAAGAAAATATACAGATGACAGATGAGCACAGTAGTCATCTGGGAAATTCAAGTTCAGTTCACTATACCCCTGTTAGAAGGGCTGACATGAAGCTGACTGACTACCCAAGTGTTCGCAGAGATGCAGAGGAACCAGGTTTTCACGCACCTGAGATGCAGGCATGAAGATGGCATGAGCACTTTGAAACACTTGGCCGTTCCTATAAAGGTGCACACCCAGGCATGCCATTTCTATTGATAGTTACTACCCAAGAGAAATGAAAGCCTAAATTCCTACAGAGAATTTAGATGTGAATGTCCATGGCAGCTTTATTCATAATGGTAGCTAGAAGCTGTAAACAACTCAAATGTCCTTCAGTGGGTGAACAGAAAAACAAACTGTGACATATACAAACAATGCAATAATGGAAAATAAACTACTGACACATACAGCATGGACTAATTTTAAATACAGTGAGTTAAAGAAACAAAAATAGTTCATAGTAAGTGATTTTACTTACAGAAAGTTCTAGGAAATGTGAACTGCTTTTACCATGACAGAAAGGCCAGTGGTTGCCTGGGGACACTGGGGTCGGGGAGGTGGGGGGCAGTGTGAAGGAGGGACTGTCCAGGGCCAGAAGGAAGCATCTGAGGGTGACAGGCTTGCTCGCCGTCCTGACTGCAGTGACAGACTCACAGCCATACACGATAAGGCAAAACTTACCAAATTACACACTTTAAATGAGCACAGTTTATGACATGTCAGTTCATTTATTTCAATAAAGCTTTAAAATGTATTTAACAGGCTTCACACTATATACTCCATACCATGCATGGATGTATTAGTGTATGGCTGTGCCAAATAGATTTACTTAGAAATTCTTTATTTCTGTACTTGCTGTTGTGGCATGAGTCACATTTTGCAGTATTTTTGAGTTCCTATCATATTCCTAACCCTACACAGTACTGTAAGAATTACAAGCAGGTATGTATGGCATTTATTCCCTTCATGGACTAAATGCTTTCAGCACGACCAGAAGTCCCTGTGAAGTTGAGTAAAATGGAAAACTGATCCGCGCACGAGGTCCTCGTTGCACACACACTTCCTAAGCGCTACACGTAGACACGGTACACGCAACCACGACTTTCCTTAAGGAGACCAGAGCTTCGTGGAGCGACACGTGGGCAGTCAGGACACAGCGTGATGAGTGACACGGCAGATATGCAGAGGACTGAGAGAAGCATCAAGGGAGTGTGCAGGAGGGAGATAAAGGGGGCGAAGTTCAAGGAACACTCTATCTGTGGAGTTAATGGCCGAGATGATTCTCGAATGACAGGTTAGGTTATGCCAGGGAATAGGTGGTGATGAAATTATTCACCACAGACAAAGTAACACATTCAACAACATAACGGACACAGCTGTATTTGATTCCTATCCCAACACATCTGAAGAGCACCCCTGTTACAACCTGAACCAGGCTGCAAGCAATGAAGCGGGACACACAGGTGGGGCTAGGCATAAATGTCGTGCTGTGCCACCTTACAGAGGCTGGAGATTAATCTAACGGCAGAAGCCTCTGAAGCCCTGGGGGTAGGAACACATTTCCACTGCAGGAGAAAGAGGGGTGCTGAGCTATCCGTCAGAGCATGAGTAAACGCTGGTGGGGGAGAGAAGAGAGCGGTGGAGGATGTGCTCCCCAATAAGATGAACCCAAGCAGAGCCAAACCAAGCCACATTATTATTAAAACGTCAAACATCAAAGAAAGACTCTTAAAAGCGGCAAGAGAAAGACAACTAGTCACATTCAAGGAACCCCCACAGCTCAGCTGGCTTTTCAGTATGACCTTTACAGGCCAGAAGAGCCTGGTATAATATATCCAAAGTACTGAAGGGAAAAGACTTAAAACCGAGAATACTCTAACCAGCAGGATTATCAGAACTGAAGAAGAAATACTTTCCCAGGTAAGCAAAAGCTACGAAAGTTGGTCATCACCACTAAGCTGGCTTAACAAGGGACTTCATTACAGGGAAAGGAAAAAGCCGTAACTAGAAACAAGAAAATTATAAAAGAAAAAACCTCACTGGCACCGGCAAACAGAGAGGTCACAGCTCAGCGGCCGACACAGCTCGCAGGCGCACACGCAGGCACTGCTGACTTTCTGCGGCCCCATGGACTGCAGCCCACCAGGCTTCCCCATGCACAGAATCTGCCAGGCAAGAACGCGAGAGTGAGTCGCCATTTCCTCCTCCAGGAGATCTTCCCAACCCAGGTATCGAACCCACATTTCCTGCATCTGCTGCACTGGCAAGCAGACCCGTTACCACTGAGCCACCTGGGAAGCTCCAATAAAGTTAGTATAAAGGTTAAAAACAAAAGTAGTAAAAACCATCCACAAACAGTCAAGTGATACACAAAATAAAAAGATACAAAATGTGATGTCAAAAACACTGAAGTGTGAGGAAGAGGAGAGTAAGACGCAGTGCTTTACAACCTGCTCAAATTGATGCAACCACCAACTTAAAATGGACTGCTCTATACAGAGGTTGTTATGCACGAATATCATAGTGGCCTCAAACATAAACAGAGTACAAATACACAAAAACTAAACAGAAGGAAATACAGACGTAACATTAAATAAAGTCGTCAAATCACAAGGGAGGAGAAGAAACGAAGAAACAAAGAACTACCCAAAAACCTGAAACTGGTAATTAAAAAGTACCCATAAATAATTATTTTAAAACAGATAAACGAACTAAATGCTCTAATCAAAAGGCATATGGTGGCTAAAAGAAGAAGAATTACAAGACCCACATATATGCTACTCACTAGGACCTACTTCAGATCCAAAGGCACACACAGACTGAAGGAAAAGAGGTGGGAAACAGCATTTCGTGCAAACAGAGATGAAAAGAAGGCTGCTGCTGCTGAGTCGCTTCAGTCGTGTCCGACTCTGTGCGACCCCATAGACGCCAGCCCACCAGGCTCCCCCGTCCCTGGGATTCTCCAGGCAAGAACACTGGAGCGGGGTGCCATTTGTCCGACATGACTAAAAAGAAGGCTAGCGTAGCAAAATACTAATTCAAAACATACATGCACCTCGATGTTCGCTGCGGCACTGTTTACAACAGCCAAGACACGGAAGTGACCTGTGTCCAGTGACAGATGAATGGGTAAAGGACATGTAACACAGGCAACATACACAGTTATACACATTCAATGCAATACGAGTCAGCCACTAAAAACCCTGACATCTTGCCATCTGCAACACATGGATGGATCCAGAGGTATCATGAAACAAGCCACACAGAGAAACACAAACACCATATGATCTTACTTATATGTGGAAACTAAAAACAAACCAAAATGAAAACAGACTCACAGATACCGAGGACAAACAGGTTGAAGGGACACAAGTGGGAGGGTGGGTGAAAGAGGTAAAGGAGAATAAGAGGCACAAACCTCCAGTTATTAAATAAAAAAGCCACAGGGACTGAACATACAGCACAGAGAATACGGTCAGCAACACTGTAGGAACTTTGTATGACAGGTGCTCACCCCAAGCTTATCATGGGATCAATGCATAATGTACATAAGCATCAAATCACTGTGCTGAGCATCTGAAACTAACACTGCACATCAGCTATGCTAAAAAATCAACAAATAAAAATTTAAGAAAAAACTTACCCTGGGGATTAAATCACAAGTCAAGCCAGGCATAAAGAGAACAAGTATCAGCCACCATCTCGATCTAACTGCACAACATTTCTATCACTACCTCAGCCCTCTCCACTGACCCCTCACCTCCGGCCACCGCTAACCCCTCCCCGTCTCTACAGGCTTTCCTGTCTGGAGTCCCATGTGAGTGGAGCCACAGACTACGTAGCCTTTTGTGCCTGGCTTATTTCACTCTGCACAGTGTATTCTCGGTTCAAACACAGTGGAGTATGTGTCCAATGCTTCATTCCTTTCTCTCTAATTTTGGTGAAACAAGTGTAACACAAGGCTGAAACAAGAATCTGATACACCTTTCACACGTGACAGAGAATCTGACCTGTCTTTACAGAATGAGAAGACTTGGAGAGGTAGAGGAAAGCCGGAGAGAGGGTTGTGGGAACAATGTGAGCCAGTGTGGGCTTAGAGATGGGAAAGTGTGCTTGTAAACATGAAATCAATTTTAGTCATGACTGTTTATATGCTACAAATATATTTTGTCCTAATGTGAAAGCAATTTAACTTAGTAGTCCAGATGAAATAATGTATATGAATTTTAATACAAACTAAAGTTCAATATGCCAGCAAATTTGGAAAACTCAGCAGTGGCCACAGGACTGGAAAAGGTTAGTTTCATTCCAATCCCAAAGAAAGGCAATGCCAAAGAATGCTCAAACTACCACACAATTGCAATCATCTCACACGGTAGTAAAGCAATGCTCAAAATTCTCCAAGCCAGGCTTCAGCAGTATGTGAACCATGAACTTCCAGATGTTCAAGCTGGTTTTAGAAAAGGCAGAGGAACCAGAGATCAAATTGCCAACATCCCCTGGATCATGGAAAAAGCAAGTGAGTTCCAGAAAAACATCTATTTCTGCTTTATTGACTATGCCAAAGCCTTTGACTGTGTGGATCACAATAAACTGTGGAAAATTCTGAAAGAGATGAGAATACCAGACCACCTGACCTGCCTCTTGAGAAACCTATATGCAGGTCAGGAAGCACCAGTTAGAACTGGACATGGAACAACAGACTGGTTCCAAATAGGAAAAGGAGTATGTCAAGGCTGTATATTGTCACCCTGCTTATTTAACTTATATGCAGAGTATATCATGAGAAACGCTGGGCTGGAAGAAGCACAAGCTGTAATCAAGATTGCCGGAGAAATATCAATAACCTCATATATGCAGATGACACCACCCTTATAGCAGAAAGTGAAGAGGAACTAAAAAGCCTCCTGATTAAGGTGACAGTGGAGAGTGAAAAAGTTGGCTTAAAGCTCAACATTCAGAAAATGAAGATCATGGCATCTGGTCCCATCACTTCATGGGAAATAGATGGAGAAACAGTAGAAACAGTGTCAGACTTTATTTTTTGGGGGGGGTCTCCAAAATTACTGCAGATGGTGATTGCAGTCATGAAACTAAAAGACGCTTACTCCTTGGAAGAAAAGCTATGACCAACCTAGATAGCATATTCAAAAGCAGAGACATTACTTTGCCAACTAAGGTCCATCTAGTCAAGGCTTTGGTTTTTCCAGTAGTCATGTATGGATGTGAGAGTTGGACTGTGAAGAAGGCTGAGTGCCAAAAAATTGATGCTTTTGAACTGTGGTGTTGGAGAAGACCATTGAGAGTCCCTTGGACTGCAAGGAGATCCAACCAGTCCATTCTGAAGGAGATCAACCCTGGGATTTCTTTGGAAGGAATGATGCTAAAGCTGAAACTCCAGTACTTTGGCCATCTCATGCGAAGAGTTGACTCATTGGAAAAGACCCTGATCCTGGGAGGGATTGGGGGCAAGAGAAGAAGGGGACGACAGAGGATGAGATGGCTGGATGGCATCACTGACTCGATGGATGTGTCTGAGTGAACTCCAGGAGTTGGTGATGGACTGGGAGGCCTGGCATGCTGCAATTCATGGGGTCGCAAAGAGTCCAACCTGACTGAGCCACTGGACCGAACTGAACTGAAAGTTAAATGAAAGGGAACTATAATCATAGTCCAAGAACAAACCTAAAGTGCTAATTTTAAAACAAGTGAAAGTTTCAGATCTGCAACAGAGATCCACCCACTCTCTTCCTAGAGAAAATCTGCCGAGATGGGGCCCTCCAGAGTAGCCCTCAAGGTCATGTCCTCATCTGAAAACTGAACACTTCCCTGGTGCTTCTAGGGCTCCCAGGCGCTCAGCTGTAAGGAATCTGCTTGTGATGCAGCAGATGTGGCTTTAATCCCTGGGTTGGGAAGACCCTTTGGAGAAGGAAATAGCAGTGCAGTCCAGTGCTCTTGCCTGGAGAACCCCATGGACAGAGGAGCCCAGTCGGCTACAGTCCATGGGGTCACAGAGTCGGACCCAGCTAAGCGGCAACGCTGGTGCTTCTGCTCTGGCCTCACTGCTTACTCTACTCTCCTCGAAGAAAAGGACACGTGTTTAAAGCCCAGCTCATGAACAGTCCTTCATGACGAAGTAGTAAACTAGAATCATACACTCAGCTCTCTGCTTTGATTACCTGATAAACAAGTCTGATTCTCTTCACTTCTCTTTTAATAAAGGAAATGGAAAGGCAGAGTGAATGTGAAAAAACTTTTTTTCTCTGTGTGACATGTGGGATCTTAGCTCCCTGACCAGGGACCAAGCCCATGCCCCCTGAATGGAAGCACAGTCTTAACCCCTGACCACCGGGGAAGCCCCGATGTGAGA
>SJXQ01005402.1:113566-131381 GCA_006408695.1 Aepyceros melampus | reverse complement strand
AATGAGAGACAGTCGAAGAACAGCTGGAGAGGGAGAAAAAGACGGGTGTCCAGAAATGGAGAGGAGATCTGAGAAGAGGGCTCACGGAGCGCAAGTGCGGCAGAGCAACTAAGACAGCAGCCACGCCCACAGAGCTGGGCGACTCGGAGGCCACAGGCGATCTGGGCAGCCAGAGGTACCGATCCTGGTGTGAAATTCATTTTCAGCTGACTGAATTCTGGTACAAGAAGTGAGTTCAAAACCTTTTCCTCTTCTAACTCCTGCTGGGTGGACACTGAAGTTAGGACTCACACACAGTAACACCCAGGCGAGAATTCTCAATTTTCTACACGGCGCTGTGTCTGTGTGTGTGTACTCAGAGAAAGGCTTTAAATAACTATATACATTAAACTGGTTTTTGGAAACTCTGAAGAGGGGACTGGGATTAAAAGTGGTGGTCACAAGGAATTCAAACCTGAGATCTAATTTTTAATATCCTTATAAGTGGAATTTGCTCATGTATATACTTATTAAAAACTAATTTTAAAATAGAACTTCCTACAAAGAAGGAGACAGTCTGCTCCTCGGTCTCAGAGTTGGCCATGCACAGGTGTACTCTTAAGTATTCTCAGCCAGGGTGGGAGGGTCTTGGTTCTCAGTGCAAACTATAACCTTACTGTGGTTTACATTTAAAAAACTACATCTTCCATCTTCCAACTGAATAATCCTAACTGAAATGATCTTCATATGAAAAAATATTTTATATCAAATTGAAATTCAAGGGATTTGAATGTATGTCAACAGTCAGCTAAATTCTTTAGAATGTATGGCCAATACAACCCTCTCTCAGGCAGGAGGGACTCTGAAATAAGAACAGCATCAGAAGGGCGTGACATGTGGACACTGGGAACGAGAATGCTGAGGGAGTGAGCAGTAGTGACTCTCCAAATTCTTGCAGACATCTGACGCAGAATGCTCTTTCTTTACTATTAAAAATCCTAACTAGATATACAAATTTATTGTTCAGTTATAAGACCATTAGTATCAATCAAAAGTTAGTCACACCACTCATTTATTACTCTCTTTGATATAACAGAATATAATGAAGTCATATACAATTTTTTGCTAAGAAATTTTCAATACAGGGCTTAAGAGTTACTTTTACATGAAAGTCATAATTAGGAATATATACCATGATTTATACTTTTGAGTTCTCATTTGTCATGTCTAAGGATCATTTCTTTCTGATTCACACTGGAGAGGGAAAGCTTGGGGTAAAGATTAGTAGTACATTCACAAAATCCAAATAAAGACCTCTCCCTCGAAGGACCAGTGTCTAAACATGCTCCCTCCATCAAGGAACAAAAGAGAATAATCCACCTCACCTCCTGCGAGATGATGGGCTAGAGGAGACACAGATGAGAAATACATGGAAGCACCAAAAACAGATTCCAGCTGACTTGCAAGAGTCAGGGTTTTTTGTTTTAATAGAGTAAGCATCTACATAAATTTAACTATATATATATACACACATATATATATCTGTGCTTGGGCCTTGAATAACTTAAAATTTACAGAAAGAATTCTGAGATGAAACCATAACTATAAAAATAATTTCATAATAAAAATTAGTAACAGTATTTCAAAGTCTATTGGTTGTATCTGAGAAAATTTTTCCTGTTAAGAGATTTCAAATAAAGAATAAGGTAAAAACTGTCAATCCCTCAGTTGTTTCTTGATTAGGAATAACAAAGAATATGTCTGCAATCTCACAAAATTTATTCTCAAATTCACTGCTGCCTTTAAAATATATTATAGAAAAATCTGGACATCTATAGGTAATTTATTAGATTTGACCCTCTTCTATTTTCACATTGTTAGTCAACCATCTCCTCTAATCATCTTGAGAGTTCATTATCAAAGAGTAAACTGATTACTAAAACTACAGACATCATAGCCTCAAAAACGTTGGATTCTTCAAAAACTGCACACTATATGTAGGCAGCAAAACAGCACTCTAGAAATCACATCCCCTGGCATGGCGTCACTTGTAAAAGGTTCTACAAGTTCGAATGAGAAGTCTCAAGCACAGATCCTTCATGTTTCCCACGGACAAAACACTATTCTTTCTATTAATTTCAATTGGCTAAGAATACATGGCCAAAATGCTCCTCACAACCTAATGCTTTGTGGTTAAGTGATATGCTTCTAAAATCTACTCAGTGGCACTTTTTAAAATTAGTACAAAATCTTCCCTATTTAAACATAAGAAGCTATTTCAGAGGAATTCTGTAATAAGTCTGTTGTATCACACCAGGCATTCAACTCTTCAGCTATATTTTACACTTACGGCACAGCAATAGCAATTGGCAAAGTACACTGTTTAAAAAATATTTTCATTTTTGAAGCAAAAATATCATCAAATGAATTATTTATACAGGATTCAAAATATTTCTAATTTACAATTAAAGTTATCATTATTAAAAATGATTAAAATAAGAGAAAAACTGCACTTATACAGGTAAATGATAATTTCCCTTGTTCCTTGGTTTCTTATTTAACTGAGAATGCTGGCTGAATTCACAGAAGCAAATGAGAGCACCCTAAGGTCAGGACTCCCTTGTGAGAGGCAATGAGAAAGAGCGAAAACTTTCACAGCTTGGAATTTGGTTGTTAAATACATCCTCTAGTCTAGTCTTATAAGCTTTTCAGCTAGTAAATCAAAATCCCGTTATACACTAGGATGATATTCATGACAATTCTCTATATTTTATCTTCTTAAAATCAAAGCCTCAATTCTAAAGGGTTAATAGAGGAATGAGAGAGTAGCTCTCTAGTCTGCATTTCCCATAATACTAAAATAAAGCTTTCTCTTTCAGTCTAGAAATGTGCTTTTTTAATTCTGTGAAAAGCCTCTATGAATCTGTTTAACGTATTTATTTCTTTTCATCTATTCAGTGCCACTGGGCATAACATGTAATGCAGTGTGTGTTGATATTTTGCAAAGCGCCACATGACTCACTGTACCCTAATACACTCCATTAATCCTGTTTGGACAGCTGGGGCCAGGCGTTTGTTAGCTGCATTTAATTGTCCCATCTTTCTTTTTCTTCTTTTTATTTATCTCTATGGCAAACTACTCAGGAATTTAATGTGTTGATCTTCAAAAAGCACATTTTGCCATTAATTTGTTTTCTTTGTATTAAAATGGTACTCAGCATGTAATTTTCTTCCATAAAATCAGTATATGTTACTATCAACAATTAATCTTAAGTAACAGTGCACAGTGAATTTCATACATGATAAAATGATAGGTTGGCTATATCACAGAAATTGTTGGACTTTCATAACACAAATGACAACAGCTACAAATCAACTTACAAAAATGTATTTTTGGGCATTTTCAAGATTAGCACACCATAAGCAGATGTCAAAACAATAACAAGTCCTATAACGCAAACACAAAGGAAATAAGACCTCTTACATAAATGAGCTTTGTGTTAGTCTGTGGAAAAGGCAGTCCCTTTTACACTTACACTTAGATTTCACTTTTTACGAAAATATGGAATTCTCTGTAAGAATTATGAAGATCACTATGACGTTACACTTTCTTGCCACAGCCTGCATCCCTGAGAGCTATGAGTTTTGAATAAATAATGGAGGCTACATAAGGGCTAAAACAAAAGCAATTCAAAGTTACTTGCAATTTTTGTCATTGGCTAGTTGTTAAGGTTGAATAATGGGATTTTTAAAAATAATTTGTGAACACTCAAGTCAAAATCTAAGACTAGAAAATGGAACAGAACTGCCTAGTGGAAACTTTTGTCTGAAATAATATTTAGGAAATAACTGAGAATACAGTCTGCTACAGTGTTTTACAAAAGATAAGAACATCAAATGAAGATTTATTCAACTGTTTCAATGACAGAGTGGAAATGTTTTACTTTTAAAAGATGACCAAAATATTCTTGTACATCAAAAAATTAAGAAAACTATATGAATGACAGGCAAGTAAAAACTAAGGAGCTAAAGTATACCCTTTAAATCAGTGTGGCTATGTCAGTGCTCTCAAATAATTCACCGCTTTCAAGTCTATGCCCTGGACATAAAGCAGCTTAAAGTACGTTTTACAGATTATCAATTTTTTAAACCACATACTAAATTATATGTTTTTAAAAACATTTCATGTAGGAAAAAATTAATTTAATATTTTCTAGACATTAAACACTGTTTTATTTAAAACAAAAACTTAACAGTTTCCTCACTAGAGGACTCAAAAGTTTAACCAGTCAGTGAAAAAATAATAAAGACTACTGTTTGGGAAGGAATATTTCTAAGCATTTGAAAAAAATCAATGGTCTTTATTTGATTAAAGTGCTTGTTTTGGTATAGCCCTATATACAAATAAATTATAGAAGCAAAGGTATAAAATAACGTGGGAGGAAATAATATACTTCAAAGAGTGATCTTTTGGGAAAAGTTTAGAAGTTTAGAAAAGACACTTGAAAAGGTACAGACTTTATGTGAAAAGTTCTCATTTAAACTTACCCAGTGTTCTTGACATCACGGGCAGCGCGGAGCTCAAAACCAAGATTGACACACAGTTCCCAATGATCTGTTACGAGAAATCAGGAAGAATATTGGGCAGCTACACAGCACACGCTTAAGTAAAATCCACTCGCATACTGGCAAGTTACTGTACATTCTAGTTACCTGTGGTACTTTGCTAACTTCTTAATGATACTATTTAATACAGAAAAGAAAGAGAACCAGAAAGCTTTTCTACAAACATTTAAAGTTCTATTGGTGAGTTCTAGAAGGTATTTACAGCACCTGACACAAAGAGAAAATTGCATTTTACATTACTGACAGAGGTTGCTGATTTCAAAAAGATTCACCTTTTAAAGCCAAGACTACTGCTTAAGATATATAATATCTACTTCTAATGTAAACTAAGATTTAAAGCCAAAAAACTAGAAATCTAAAATACCTAAATTCTTACAATTCTATTTCAATATATCCTATGCTTATTCTTTCGTATAAATAAAAGATGCCAAAAGCACAGATTAGTACTTATGTTTACTTATGCTAAATATCTCAAGAAGCTATAACATTTTAAATAGATAAAGATTATAAAAATAACATCTCCCCTTAAGAATATGCTGAAAATAAGGAAAATGTGATAAAAAGAAAAGAAGCCAGCCGCTCCTGTGATTCTTCATTGTCAGCCTGTGGGAATATTTTACAAATGCAGTCTCTATATAAGATAACAGCCTTTGTCACTCAGAAGCCAATGACATATTGTAGAAAGTCAAATTAGCCTCAGACTACACAATGTTTCTGAACAGAACTCTTCCGTCTTGCTTTAATCATTCAAATTTGAAATACTTTGTCTCTACTACTTGTAGCAACTAAGTTCTTCAGATTTCAAACAAGCTCCCTGAAGTACAGTCAGCACAATCAAAGTTACTCATTAGCAATACGTTTTCTTTGCAGGAAAAAAGGGTCCTTTCAGGAGCCTTCTATAGCTGGTTAACAAGCTCTGCGGTTCTCTGCATTTACAAGTGAATGGACACCATCCAAATTAAACAGAGCACATCCTTTTCCCACTCATTCAGCATTTTGAAAATCTTCCAGTGTGTGTTTACGCAACTTACAAACAAATACCTAGAACCGCAAATGAACCGTTCAGGGTGACCACTAAATAAAACAGACCGTGTGTCTTGGAAGGCAAAAGCGGGGCACAGCCACCGCAGACTTAAAGCACCTTACCTTTGTCATAGTTGTGTCATCTTTCTTGGGAATAAAATTTCCAAAACATCGGAGGCTGTAGAAACCGACGACAGAGGACACCATAAGATAGCTGTGCGAATCAAGGAAAAAACTCCAAAGAATGTTTCCTCGAGTTCTCAACAGGCCCAAAGGAAAACAAAGCAAAATGCCACTTGGAGTGCTTGAGGAAGACTTAACTTGTTTTTCTTCCAGGAAAGTGTCTTAGTAAATTACCACTGTCCCAGAAAACTTGTTAACAGACAGAACTTCAGTTAAAGAAAGGATACAAAATCAAAATGATTTCAAGTGCAGCTCCCACAAAACCAAAAGCAGAAAGAGAAGCATTTCCTATTCCAGGCCCCTGGGGGAGGAAAAACACTTTCAGAATTCAGTGACACTATTAAATTTGGTTTCCCTAAAATTGCTGTTTCATAAATATAGGACAGCTGAAATTAGAAACGTTTGATACCCTGGGATAACATCTAGACTTTCAAAGGGGAACAAAACACGGCATGAGGCTGAATTCACCAACGAAGCAGCCGCATGTTAACACCCAACAAGCTCAAGCATTCCCGCTTCATCTCAAATATAATCTAAGTCACTTATCAGAATGACATGCTTATGTGTGTGTGCGTGCGTGCGTGTGTGCGTGCACACACGTTTAATTGTGTCCAACTCTTTGTGACCCCGTGGAATTTCCTAGATGAGAATCTAGACTGGAGTGGACTGCCATTTCCTCCTCCAGGGGATCCTGCTGAACCAGGGATTCAACCCGCTCTGCTGAGTCTCCTGCATTGGCAGGTAGAATCTTTATCTGCATTTATTGTTAAATCCTAAATACTCTTGGGAAAAAAATCTTTAAATATAATAGTACAGTAAGAATAGAACAGGTAACTGTCTGAACCCTGAGGCAACATATAAAAAGCATACAATTCGTCAGGAGTAAGCTAAGCAACGGGAGACAGTGAATGCACGCATCCTGTTACTGCTCTCGAAAGTTTCATCTCCCTAAGGAATTCAGGGATTTAATTAACACAGATTTTTCAAATGCAGTGCAGCACACTGCTTCCTAAATATTATATCTATTCACAAATCTACCTTTATCTGGAACTTAACAAGTAAGAAAAGCAGTATTTATTAAAAGGCCAGAAAGGCAAAAAATCACTTCCTACTGAAGTAGGGACATTTTTTCTAAGCTTACTAATTAAAGCAACTCTCTGAACACGAACTACTATTCTGGTATCAGCTTCAGTGACATGTAACAGATATACCAGGATAATTAGGAATATAAAGTCAGCCTAATGGAAAAAACAAAAAACAATAAATAACATTATACGTATTATTTATACAACCTAATTTAGGCATACAGAAGTGAGAATACTCATTGAAAATTCATATATAAAAAGGTAGGGGACAAAGAATTTATCAACTTTTGTCAAACTTTTGAAGAAAAATAAATAATGCTAATAGAAATCTTATTAACTTGGAAGGAAAACACCTTGGAAACATTCTCTGTCTCAAGAGAAGGCCTACAGGCAGGATTGAGATGCTCTGGTTTTATTACACAGTCATAAACAGAGCCTACCGCCTGTGTGTCCTGTCTACCAAGCACGAAGGGAACAGCACAACAGCGTCATGGGGCTCAGCCCTCAGCCGCGTGCGCTACACGAAGCTGGGCTAGAAAGCGGACGGAGGTCAGCACGGCAGGGGCCTCCCTGCTCGATCACTGGACCTGTGTCTAAGCAAGCAGTGACGAGGACAAGGCTGCGGGTGGAAGATGGCTGCTCCCTGTTGCTGTCGGGTGGTGGGTCAGGAACCTGGGGCGAGCTGGGAGCCTCCAGCAGTGAGAGGTGACCAGGCGCTGAAGGGGCTGGGGGCAGGGAGTTAAACTGAAAATACTGCCCAAAGAATTCGCTTCTGCATCTTGGACTGAAGGAAAGGAATTAAGATAAACGTCGGCTTTCTTCTACGAGACAAAAAGTGGGCCATGTGGTGCAGAGAGAGAGGCGTGCAGGGAAGCAGAGTCTGCCATCCCAAAAGGCATCTCTCTGGCGAGGGCCACCTCAGGCTGACTGTTTGTAAGAAGCGGAAGACAGCCAGCCTTCCACGTTAGCCCGCCTCTGCTTTACCCCTGAACTGCCTGAAAGAGTGTGGACAGAGGCCCTGGTCCAAGACGAGCACCATCGCCAGGCCCTCCAGGGTCAGGGCTGAGTGTGGTCCCAGGACCCTGGCAGGACCTGGAGACCAAAGTCTGTTCTGGGTCCAGTTGTTTACCAAACGGCTGCTTCTCCATCTCCAGGAGAACTGCCTTCATTCCCCTCAAAGTCCCAAGGCCCTACCCTCTTCTTCTCTAAGATGGAATATAAGCTTCAGTTGCCCAATTTGTCCTGGGGTCTCATTATTCTTACAGCGCTCCCTTGTACACTAATTGAATAGTTTTCTTCTGTTAATCTCATTCCAATTTAATTGTTAGACCAGACAGAAGATCCTAGAAAGGGTTAAGGAAATTTTTTTTACCCCCAAAGAATGAAAAGTCTGGAAAAGTTTTGAAGTCATTTCTACAGGAAAATGGCAAAGGTGCTAACTTCAAAAAGGGTAATAAAATGTCAAAACATAACAGCTACTTTAAGTATCCAAAGGTTTATAAAGACACCTAGAAAAAGAAAGGCTTATATGAGTATTTAGTGGGAACTACTTTCCATATGGAAAAAATATATAAATAGACTAACTTCTGGAATTTAATAAAATCATTAATTTTTTAAAGAGAAAAAATTAAGTCAATTTGTGAAAAGATGTACATCTGATTCCCTCCAGCAATTGAAAATTTTGACTCAAGTTCACACAATGTCTAACTCTTCTGAAGCATGAGTCCTTACAACCATATTTAGATCTTTTGCAAACTCAATGAATCCACCTAATAAACTCTCTCAGTTCAGTTCAGTCGCTCAGTCGTCTCCGACTCTTTGCGACCCCATGGACTGCAACATGCAAGGCATCCCGGTCCATCACCAACTCCCAGCACTTACTCAAACTCTTGTCCATAGACTTGATGATGCCATCCAGTCATCTCAATGTAAACTCTTTATATTTCACTATTTCACAGAATATACATTTTCTTATAGAATCACTAATATGAATTTCAGTAAAACAAAGATAAACTCTAATACAAAGTATAAAAGGAAACTCCGATACTTGATACAAGGCCCAGACAATCTAATATAAGAAATTAGAAACAAAAAGCATAGTTTGTAAACACTGTTTATGAAAGCTATTGCATAAAGCAGTTCACACAGCTTGAAGTGCATATATACACAAAGGCGGATGCTTCGATCCACCTGTGTGAAACGCTCAGGGCAGACACGGATGCGTCAGCAAAAGAAAGAGAATAAGTGCTTTACTTTACCCTTGTTCCCTTTGGCATTGCTGTTTCATCGACCAACAGGCAAAAATATTGCAAGCCACCAAGAGGACAGAAATGGACTACAACAGAAAAAGTAAGCCATCAGTTCTGAATTTCAAAGATATTTTGCCAATATACATATATTAAAATCTCAGTAACCAACCAAATGTATGCTTCAGAATAGAGGAAAAGCAGTAAAGGCCAAAATTCAACATATAAACCTGAAATGATGAGACCATAAAAATTTCAGAATAAACTCTCAAAAATTCTGCAAAGTACTGTAATCTCAAAGCTTAAGAAAAAAGCTAGTAACATAGGTCCATTTATTAACCAATTTCACCAACTAGAAAGCCCCAACTGCACATACGTGACAGATGGTTAAAGTGTTATCAGAATGAGCACAGTCATCTTCATGCCCTATCACAGAGCTTGAGCTGGTATCAGCAACACCAGGTCTCTTCTAATTTTCAATTGAAACAAAAGAATGAACTTCCTGCTTTTATGAGGAAACAGATAATCTTGAGAACTTTTAAAAAATTCCCCTTAATTTTAATTCTTGCTCTATTGAGTTTTTACCAAAAAAAACACAGCATACATGGATTTTAAGCCTGTTGACAGAAAACCAGTTTACCTGAAAACATTTAGCTAGGGGAATTGCCATACACAAATGCTAAAGTAAATAGAATATAATTTGCTTTATTTAACAGCAAATAAACCCTTACTGTCTCAATGAGGAGAAGAACCATAACAGCAGGGTACACCAAGTTTCTCTCCCACGCTGAAGCCTTTTTGCGCCTCTCTATTAGAAGGAAAAACAAAATATAGTGAATGTTCAGCAATTTCCAAAAGTTGTCTCCAGATCTACATTTTCATTCCCTACTGCTGCAACCAGTATGTATTATTTTTACATAAGTATTTTCCTAAAGCCATAAATTGTTTTTAATTTTCTTCCACAAACTACTTGGAAAATCAGTTTGCTACATTAAAGACAGCTCAGTCCTATGATGCTCAAATCTTAACACTGCTAAGTGAAGTGAAAGTTTCTCAGTCATGTCCAACTCTTTACAACCCATGGACTGTAGCCCGCCAGGCTCCTCTGTCCATGGAATTCTCCAGGCCAGAATACTGGAGTGGGTTACCGTTCCCTTCTCTAGAGGGATCTTCCCAATCCAGGGATCGAGCCCAGGTCTCCCGCATGGCAGGCAGATTCTTTACTCTCTGAACCACCAGGGAATGCTGCAAGACATTTCAATTATTAATGAAATATATTGTGGATATACATCTTACTCCTGAAAATACAGTTATCTCTGTATTTTTTTTCATTTACATGTTTACATACTGATAGTCTGACACACTGGCAGAAATCTGGAGTGCCAGGTAACATGGGTAAGAATCCCCTTTAATCCCACACCTAAAGAGAAACACTCCTGGTTTTCTAAAGGCTGGAAGCTCTAGTGACTAAGTCTACCTTGTATCACCCCAATCCTTATGCCACAACTGGAAAAGCTGGATCACATTTAATTTTTTAAAAAGCAGTGTGTGTGAAGATTTCAGAGAGCTTCTGTGATGACGGAAGCGGAGGGCCATTCTCTGCCAGGTGAGCTGATGGGGACCTCAGGGCGCACCATGCTCCCTCGCCACAGCGCTTTCCAAACAGACCCGCAAGGCTGGGGAATAACACAGACGCTGAGGACGAAGCTTCCAGCACGCTCAACACAGCCAGCGAGACAGGAGGGCTGGGAGCTACCAAGGCGGCCAGAATTTGGGAGGCTGTGCTCACAGGGAAAGGAAAGAACAAAAACACTCAGCTACTTCCCCCTTCAAGGCATCAGTGGCTCAGAGGCTGAGAAGAGGAACCAAAGGGGGCAGAAGGAGGCAGAGAAGCCGAGCACCGCTTGTCAGGCTTACACTGCGTGAAGAAGATGGGGTCAGAGTCGACAATGGAATAAGCAGGCTTTTAGCTGGACCAAGGACAAGCTGTACCCAAGGAGGAAGGACAAATGGGAAAGAGACAAGCCCTCATGAAGACCAAAACCCAGTCTCAAATGACTTTACGCCCAGACAGACTAGACTGACCTGCCCGAACTCTGACGCCCCTCCTCTAACTCTAACCAGAAGTGGAAGTAAATCCTCAGTAAGAACAAAGCGTCATGCAGAGTGTTTACAGTTTTATATGAGAAATGTTCCCAGGAGGCAGGACAGAGAAAAAGAAGGTGACAGAAGCAGACTTTCGGCAGATCCTGATACTGGACATAGAAGAAAACAACTTTACAGCAGCTATGAATAGCTGATATGCTCAATATAAGCGACAAAATGGAAAATGTCACAATTTAAATCAAGAAAAACAACCAAATGGAAATTCTAGAACTGAAAAACACTGTAACTGAAGTTCAGGGTTCAGCAGACGGTTCTGACGACAGCTGTGACACAGCTGAAAAGAGTGGGATGGAAGACGGAGCAGTAGAAAACACCAGACCAAAGCACACAAACAAAGAGGAGAGAAAACAGGAAAATTAAGAGTGGAAAGGTCCGGCATGTTGTAACTGAAGTCTGGGGATACAAAAGAAAAGAAGCAGCTGCAGTATCTGATGAGACAGTGACCAACAACTGCCCAAGAGGATGAAAGACATTAAGCCACATACTCGTGAAATGCCCCAGATCTCAAGAAGGATAAATGCAAAGAAAAAAAGGCACTGAAAGATAAGAATAACAGAAGGTTACTTATCAGAAATAATACCAGTGAAAGATAGTGGAGTGATACGTCTGAGCATCATCATCTATGAAAACTCATTTTGTACACATACAAAACAGCAACTGCAAAGGTGAATAATCCATGTGCATCCTTCCTCCAAACTAGGACATTCTCTATTAATGGTTTTAGGCAGACTGAAAGCCTGTACCACAGAGATTTCATTATTTTTAAAAGTATTACGGATTAAAGTCTTTAATAGGAAACAAAGTCCAATACATAAGTCGAGGAAAAAAGGAAAAAAAATGTACAATACCTAATTTTTTCTTCAGAATCTTTACATTTTCAAGTTCTTGTTCCAACTCTGTTACATTATATTCCACTGATGAAGAGAGTCCTAGTGAAAGCAAGTACATTTTAGAAGGGAATGGCAGAGCCCAGAACAGGCAGCCTTCACAGTTAATGAAAATACAAAAAACACATTGCCAATCCTGATTACTGATAATGAAAACAAAGGCTGCTGTGATTCACAGAAACACACATCCCCTTCTGTACCCCGAAAAACCTCCAAGCGCTTGCTGATTAAACACTACATGATTCCTAGAAAAAGTCTTCTCTGGTAACACTCTTATTTGATCTATTATTAATTTTTAAATTAATTACAAAAGTATCATGTGCTTGTAATAAAGAGTGAAAGAAGACCAAAGTTGCCTCCTCATCATCCCACCTCCCGAACGGCACGATTTGCCAGCAGCTTGGGTGAGGCTTTCTCCATTCTGCAAGTACATACGCACAGATACATGTTTCATCGTATTCACAGTCTTCACTATATATTTTACAACAACAGGGAAAATCGGACATTATTTCACCACCTGCTTTCCTGGTTACTGATATGTCCATGCTGACAAATAGCCCCAACAGCCGAATAAACATTTGAGTATGGACATACGTCAATTTTACCCAGAGTTATTCTGTTAATGAATATTCAGGTTTTCCTCAATTTTTTTGCCACTATGAACATTCTACTAGGCACATACAGCACATTCTGGTTTTATTATTTCTGTAGGACAGATTCTCAAAATTTAGACTGCAGAGTAAAACAATATGAGCATTTACAGTTTTAAAAGATACTTAAAGGTTACTTCGCCTCAAATGTTGTGATTATAATAAATTATTGATTTCAGTAATCAATATTTATATTTCTAGCAACACTGCACCATAACACGTCTGATATCAGATGATTTCGCCCAGCTGTAGGCTCACGTAAGTGCGATAAGCACAGTGCTCTGAGCACCCATTTTAGGTAGACCAGGCTAAACTGTGTTTGGCAGGTTAGGGATTTTCAACTTATGACGGGTTTATGAGGAGGAAACCCAGCATAAGTCAGGAAGCTCTGTGCTTTCCAGGCTTCCCAGCAGGGGACACTGTGACTCTTGAAGTTACGCCGGATGAAGGGCAAATGCCGTTTTCCATTGCTCCTTTACCACGCACGGCCTATTCGTGTTTTCTGCTGCTTCTCCACTGCTTTGCACAGTTCCATGCGTGTGTGCTCACTCGCCCAGTCATGTCCAGCTCTTTGCAGCCTTATGGACTGCAGTCCGCCAGGCTCCTCTGTCCACAGGATTTTCCCTGCAAGAATGCTGGAGTGGGTTGCCGTTTCCTTCTCCAGGGGATCTTCCCAGCCCAGGGATGGAACCCACCTCTCCTGCGTTGGCAGGTAGATTCTTTATCACTGAAACACTCGGGAAACTCATTTCCATTTCATTTACTAAATTCTGAAATGAGCAAACAACCCCCCCTCACTACACCTGTACTTTGGTTGATTAGCCTTTTCTCAATTTTTAAGGTTTTTTTTCATTATGTATTTGCTAAGATTTTGGGGCTCCTATAAAACTGTAGCATGTCCCTCACAAATCCCACCTTTTATCATTACATCATGACCCCCCACTGTCTTTAATGCTTTTCTTTATAGTCATCTCTGCCTTTCAGACATCATATTGATAATTTTGATTAGATCAATATTCAATGTCTACATAATTACAATACAAATTTTATCCACTGCTTATCCATGTAATATACTACCATTAGCTTTCCTTTCTTCCAAAACATTCTTTTTTACTCCCAGAATTAATCTTTTTTTCCATTTGCTTAGCTTTTTATGCACTTACCACTAATTAAAAGCTAAACTTTCCTCCCAAATGTCTTTATTTCCTCCAGTAGCTTGCAAAGAAAGATGAATGGGAGGTAATTTTTTTTGAAACTCTCCAAGTCAATATTAACATTTGGTTAAACTAAATTACTTTTTCATTTAAAAAATATGAATGAGGAATGACAAGGCATGTGACTTACAGAGATTTAAATTCTCATCTTCTGTAGTCGGCAAGTAATAGTTAATACAGGAAAATCAAGAAATTGCAAGGCAGCCTTTTCCTTTAGTGTTTGCAGATTATTATTTATTGCTAAGTCGCTCAGTCGTGTCCTCTGACTCTGTGCGACCCCACAGACGGCAGCCCACCAGGCTCCCCCGTCCCTGGGATTCTCCCGGCAAGAACACCAGAGTGGGTTGCCATTTCCTTCTCCAATGCATGAAAGTGAAAAGTGAAAGTTAAGTCGCTCAGTCGTGTCTGACTCTTTGCGACCCCATGGACTGCAGCCCACCAGGCTCCTCCATCCATGGGATTTTCCAGGCAAGAGGACTGGAGTGGCGTGCCACTGCCTTCTCCATTATTATTTATTAGCCAGGTCAAAACTACTTATCCATCAGAATTGTGATGCCATTGCTCCACCATCTGCCAGCTCCAGTGATGGCTCTGAGTGGTGTGAAGCTCTTCTTCCTGCTGGGCCTGAGTGTGAACTGCTTCTCATTTCCCCCAGCGAACAAGTGGGCCCTTGTCCAGGTGTCGGGAGTCACTCTTGTGCCCCAGGCTGGGCCCTGGGTGAGCACTTTCAATCCCTGAGTTCCTGTCAGGGATTGAATCCCTGAGTTCCTGACTGGGACATCTGCTTGATTTTGTCTTCTCCTCCATCTCATTATCTCTGCTCTCCCCACTTGGAATTCCTATTAGTTGGATGTTCAGTTCAGTTCAGTCGCTCAGTCATGTCCGACTCTTTGTGACCCCATGAATCGCAGCACGCCAGGCCTCCCTGTCCATCACCATCTCCCGGAGTTCACTCAGACTCATGCCCATCGAGTCGGTGATGCCATCCAGCCATCTCATCCTCGGTCATCCCCTTCTCCTCCTGCCCCCAATCCCTCCCAGCATCAGGGTCTTTTCCAAGGAGTCAACTCTTTGCATGAGTGGCCAAAGTACTGGAATTTCAGCTTTAGCATCATTCCTTCCAAAGAACACCCAGGACCGATCTCCTTTAGAATGGACTGGTTGGATCTCCTTGCAGTCCAAGGCATTCTCAAGAGTCTTCTCCAACACCACAGTTCAAAAACATCAATTCTTTGGCGCTCAGCCTTCTTCACAGTCCAACTCTCACATCCTACATGACCACTGGAAAAACCATAGCCTTGACTCGACGCAGATGTCCTGAACTGGTTCTCTGATATTCTAACTCCACCTTATTTTTACCCATTTTGACCTATCTTCTTTATCTTCCAATCCTTTAGACATATTACCATTTCTAAATTTCAAGGAGCCCTTTCTTTCGCCAGCTGTTCCATTTTTACGGAACCCTGGCCTTTCTCATGGACGCAGACCCAGTCTCTCACAGAACACTAACGACAGGTTTGCTTGTGTGCGTTCTTATCCTGTGTGTGCTCTGTTCTCCCCCAGCATCCTTTACTGTGTGTTTGTCTTGGTTCCTACTTTCCTGGGAGCAGTCTTCCTCTTAAGTCTGATGAGTCTGAGTTGTCGGTTCATACTTAGGAAGGAAGCACTAAAATGATAATTTGATTTGAAACTCTACAATTGCAACAAGACTTCCTGTTGGGTGCTCCAGCGGATTCTTCATGGGCACCCAACTGCTAGGAGCCTGGGAGGCTCTCCTGGACAGACGGAGTCCCCAGAGAAGACTCCTCTGATCTCCTCCTCAGGGTCTGAGAGCTCAGCTGCCCCAGTGAAGAGAGCTGGGGGCCCAGGCATTTAGTCTGTAAGAACTCATCCATCCACCATTCCCTCGACCACAGGTTTCCTTCCTCTGGAAAATAACTCCCTCTGCTGCTGGGGTGGGGAAGAGGCAGTGGTCTGGGACCCTGGAGAGAGGGGAGATGGGGGTCAAGCTCTTCCATGAGCAGGCTTCTCAGCCAGCCCTCCCTGTCTTAACTCGTCCCATTCAGCCCCACTCTGGCAGGCGTCTGCTGCTGCCACTTCGGGGACCTTCAGGGGCTGGGGTATTAATCAAGGACAGATGGTGTAGGATCCAGCTGCCTTGGGTCAGTCACTTCTAAAATTCTCTCAGGTCTACTAAATTTCAAAACATTTGTGCGGCCTTCTCTGCTCAAGTTCTCCTTCTTTTAGGTCTGTGCTTGTCTGAAAACTCACCTCAAAAATGAGGAGACAGTTTATGTAACTGGAAGTTTGCACACAGAGCGGGCTGCAAGGCGGGTGTTCTAGCAGCGTATCAGTGACGCCCAGGTCCTGAGCCCTGCTGCCCACAAGCTGGCTTGTGACCAAGAGTGATGCCCTCCCCCCTTTCACGTGATTTCATGATTCCTGTTTATTTTAGTTTGCTTATCATTTCTTTTTTCCCCAGCAAGTGGAATTTGTTTATTCTTTTCCCTCATGTTAATTTGACACTTCGGTGGTTACTTTCTCATTCTGAGCACACAGACTTAAGACTTACATTTGTTTCAACATAAAACCCCACAGGGAAACCTTACTAGGTAACTGATCCCCTACCAAGGTGAAATTTCACAATGCTTTCTAGAAACCATTCTCTCACTGCTTTCCACCCACCCCTCCTAAGCCATGGTTTGTGCTGAGGTGGTTTTAAAAATACTTAGTTTAAGATTATTACTACATTCTTCCATTGGTATGGAGCTACCATATCCTTAATGACTAGAATAGTACCTAGTCACTAAATATACTACTCTAAAATGAATAAATAAATGAATGCCTTTTTCTGTCCTAATAGGTACATGACATCTTTAGAAATGCACACATTTTTAATATCTATATTCCCTGCACCCTTAAGACTCCAAAGTACTCAATAATCCTTAACAGGTGATACATGGGAAGTTTAATTCTTCTCTCTCTCTCCTTTGTAAGTGACTCTTCTATGTGAAGGCCAACACACCTTTTTTTTTTATCATTATTCTTAGAATTCACGAATCTAATAGGATAACTGGATCTTTTCAATTTCTTGCTAATAATCTCACCTAGGACTCTGTGACCTTTTTGATGTACACTCAACCCTTTCCTCAGCTGTTTCTTCTGTTATTTATTTGCTTTTTTCCTAGTTCTTTTTCCTCCCTCTGGATGCTGCTTAGACGAGCTGTATCAGCTCCGGCGTCCACGCCTATTATTTCATTACTGATTTCCTCCTCTCTGCACTTTCCTTTCTCTTACTAGATTCTACCAGATGACGACTCCGTTTTCAGAAGGACTGTATCATTCTTCCACTGCCGCTGTAACAAACGACCATAAGCTCAGCGGCCTGAGGCAGCACAGACGTCTTGCCTTCCCTTCCGGAGGCGGGGAGCCTGCGCCGTCTGCAGACTCCAGGGAGAACCGGCTGCCGGAGACGGCTGGCTCTCCTGGGCTTGGGGCCTCTGCTGGGGCCACTCCGCCCTCTGCTTCTGCGCCACGGCCCCTTCCGAGGCCGGCTGCCTCGTCGCGCACGCCTCACCCGTGTGATGACACGGGCCTGCCCGCCACGCCCGGGGTCAGCGCGCCGGGGCGGTGCACAGGCCCTGTGCGCACGGGCTCCGGGGGCAGGACCTGGACGCTTCCGCCAGACCCTGTTCTGTCTTCCACAAGGACTACCTCACCTCTCGTCTACTAAATTTTAAAACTTGTCCGCGCATT
>SJXQ01005402.1:52213-90977 GCA_006408695.1 Aepyceros melampus | reverse complement strand
TTCGATTCTTCCGTGTAATTGCAGCTCAAATTCATCCACCTCTTTCTACTGCCACAGCATCTGTCTGGGTGACACCCCAGCCTCCTAGCTACATCCTGGTCCAACATCCACACTCCTGTCTTTCCCCTGACCTGCCGCCTATCATCTCAAAATGCAAACCTGATCCCTCCACACGTACTCACAGCTTGCTAACCTGGGAAACAGATGCATTATTGTGACAACAATCAGCAAGGCCCAAGCCTCATCAGCGTCACTCTCCACCTGAGGTCCTGCACAGGCACATCCCTGAAGCTGGGCCTTGCTCGTCCTTCTGCTGTTTAAAGAGTATGCAAGATAACTAGCGATACAAGCGGACTGTTCGTGGCTAACCAGCACAGAGCAGCACTGCCCCACAGCGCTCTCCGTGGCGGAGGAGGCGCGCTGCTCCATACTATCCCACAGCCCAGCCAGCCGCTGCACGTGCACCCAGCACCGGAAGCGCAGAAGGCAGCTCTGGGGACTGGAGAGCTGGTGCTTACCTTCACTGAAGGTCGGTTACCTTAGATTCACGCAGCCGCACATGGCTGCTGGTGACCACACAGGCCAGAGACTGCTGACAGCCTGCTGCTGACAGAATCCCACGCTCAGTGCACTCTGTCCTCTCAAGCACTTTCTGACCATTGTCCTAAATTTAACCTTGATATAAAATTCTCTGGACAAATCTCTCTGTGATTAACAACTGTATGTGAAAGTTTTTCTTAAAAGAAACAAGCTGTATCATTCCAAGAGGATACTTTTTCTATCATAAATACATGAATAAAATCAAGAAGAAACGTCTGAAATGTACACTCACTTGCTTAAGCAGCCGAATAAGAAACATTTAACCAGATAAATCTCTGCAGTCAAAGCACGTGCACTTTTCAAAAATCTACTTCAAATTGACTGATCACCATTTCTTTTGAAAGTAACAACTCACAAAAAGAAATTTTCTCATGTTCAGTTATTAATCTAAATTTTTTAAAAAGAGTAAATCAGGAATTACAAAAAGGCTGCCACAGAGCAAGTCACTGCAATTACAGAGTACGGTTATACCTGTTTATGAAATACTGAAGATGACTGATGTCATCAGAAGTAACTGTCATACTGGCCCGATCCACTATGAGGCGAGAATAACTGTTTTCCTTCTGTTAATTCTATTCCCTTTTCATGATTAAATGGGACAAAATCAGTCCAATATGAAATCAATTATCACATTTATGAGCTTTAGCAAAACCAACAGAAAAGCATAACAAATCTGTTCATTAAATGCAATGTGGCAGATTTTCCACCTTCAACAAAATCAGAAGAGAGAGAGAAAGGGTGAAGGGACTATAAATAATCAGACTTCATTTGTTCATTTAGCATCGACTGGCTCATGTCTCAAAAATACACAAACTGTTATCACTGCCTTTCTTTAGAACACTAAAATACTGCAAAGCCTAAAGAGTACGGGCTTTGTGGCATGTAGTGTGGAGTTTTTTAAACTTTTGTGTGTGGTTCTGTTTACAAAGAAATGAAAAGCATTGTGAGAGCTTTTATCACTACCATTAATCACCAGCAGGACAGCATATAAGCAAAAAACTAGGCCTACTGCTCATCTTTCCATTAGGAGTCAGAATCAGGGGCCAGGACGCCCCAGGGGAAGGTCCCTATCAACTTCATTCTTGCGTAAGCCGGGCTAAAAGATGTGCCAGATGTCAGCGTAAGGGACTGAGGCATCCGGCAATCGACAAAGCGGCAAACACTGTCAGAATGGAGGCAGGCTCCCGCTGCTCATCCTAGACAGTAAGAAACGCCTCCAGAATTTAAGACCACAGAACTACTCCCCATCAACAGTGACACGTGCTCACAGAGCTCTGGATGCTGCTCCATGCCACACAGTACTAGGATTTCATGAACTTCACAACATTTTCATAAATACTTGTCTAACTCAGCCCCAAAAAACATAAATCTCAGTTACCTTAATGAAACACCATCCCTTTTATTGAAATCATAGTATAATAAGCACTCGGTGTATTAGTAAAAAAAATAAAATAAAACTTCAAAACAAACTACTTTCTTTCCACCAAGGAAACATTGTTTTTAAGAAAAGCCATATACTTAATTATTTTAGTTTCATACCAGTATTATTCTGGAAATTACAATTATCTCAACATTTAACAGTTTAAATTAGATTAAATAGGCTAGCACAGGCTAAACACCAAGTTTCGGTGCTGGTCAACTACACAGTAAATGCTCTGCACTGAGCATCAGGGAAGTGGAAATCACAACGTATTCCAAAAGCTCTGCTAGTAAACTGGCGTGTTTCCATGGCGACGAACATTTAAACAAGACTTCGTGGACATCGTGACCTCTTGGAAGGTATGTAAACACCACTTCATATACCATGTCTCCACCCATCAGAAAAGCCTGGGAAAATTTCTACATTCACAGAACATTTAAAATAAATATCAAGCCATTGTTTCCATTTAACAAAAAGGGTCTCTTAGTAACATTAAGATAAGGTTTGCTCAGCATGACATCAAGACAGCACCAAGCATACACGCAGTCGTCTGGGTAAGATCGATAGAAGTACTAATAAAGAACAGAAAATAAAGGCAGGTATTAATTATTTTCAACCATGAAGAAACTACAAACAAGCATCCCTAGAGAGTCAAACATTTCCCCCTTTGCTCCCAAAGTAATCATTAAAAGGAGGGACAAAAAGAGTGTTGGTCCCAAGTCAAAGAAAATAGCTTTATGGAAAGCATTGTTAAAACTCTAGAATGAAATGCTTTTTAATGTTAATATTTTCTACAATTTATTATATATATATTTAATTTAGTCATACAGTAGGAAAATTGAAAATGCTAAGACTCAAGGTATTGAGACTTGACAAAAAGGAAGCATTTTAGGGTAAGTTAAAATAATAACACCAACATTGCTAGTTCATTGAACTAAGATGTTCACTAGATTTAAATTAATTTAAATTAATGGGCAGAAATTCTCAGGATTTTAAACAAACAGAACCCTCCAGATTGCAAGTAAAATAAACAAATAGATACAGTGATTTCCAACATGTAAATGAAAAAACTGAATTGTAAAAAGACTGCAGGGACTTTCCATCAAAATGTTTAAATATAACTCTAAATTGGGGAAAAAAAACATTTCTCAGTGCACTTGATCACAGCAAAATAAACTAACGGTTGGCCAGTAACAATCTTTTCTAATTCTAACTCTGTTCTAATAATTCTTTAGTAAAACTTGACGGAAAAGAAGAGAAGGGAACTATTTGCAAAGCTCCTACTATGTAGTTGCTTTATATGTAATCACTGAATATTCAAAATAAAGGCAAATTTATTATAAATGAGAAAGCTCGCACCCAGAAACCGAAATAATCAGCCTACGGTCACTCTGGTCAAGACCTGTCAGAACTCTTTAATTCAGGTCTGTCAGCTTTTGAAGCCTGTGCTTTCTACACTCAACAGAAGACAGACATAAGGCCCAAAAGACAAACTGATATGGAAAGATAAGGTAGGGGGAGAAGGCTTAAAACACACTAACAGTTTTAGGCAACCTATAATTTTAGTAAAGAAACTAAAGCAAGATACACAAAAGCTTCTTTTACCAGAATACCAATTTTTCAATTCCATTTCATGCTCAGCAAATGCTCAGTCCTTTAATAGAACACTGTAGCCATTATCTTACCAGTCCTTTCATAAAACACCCAGGCACAAGTTTCGATACAAACAAACTGAAAGAAGGATCATTAGGTTTATTATTATATTACATTAGTACAGTAAAATGTATAAGATACTAAAGGACACACTATAATATAAATCGTGTCATATTGCTTTTGGGGCAAAAAGTATACTTACACAAAAAGCACCAGGAATTCCAAGATGCCACAGAAGAGCTACCCTTATGGCACTGAACGCGGACTTGCAAACTAGAGAGACGTCAATGCCTCGCTTTGAAGCTTCAAAGGACAGGCTGGCTCTCTTACTGCCGCTGATGACTAAGCTGAAGGCAGTGCTCACTGACCATCTGAAAGTTCGAGGCCCTTGAGAATGACGCTAAACCTCTCTGCGGTGCTCTGTGAATGGACAAAGCCTGGCTGACAGCACACCTGTCAGCAAGATGCTTTACTGAGCATTTTAAGCCAGTGCTGAGACCTACTGCTCAGATCAAAGTGAAAGTGAAGCCAGTCAGTCGTGTCCAGCTCTTTGCAACCCACCAGGCTCCTCCGTCCATGGGGTTCTTCAGGCAAGAATACTACAGTGGGTTGCCATTTCCTTCTCCAGGGGATCTTCCCGACCCAGGGATCAAACCTGGGTCTCCCATATTGCAGGCAGACGCTTTACCCTCTGAGCCACCAGTGAGGATTCCTTTAAAAAATTACTGCTCATTGACAGTGTCTGGTCACCTAAGAGCTCCAGTTGAGATGTACAAAGAGACTCAAGCTGTTTTCATACCTGCGAACACAACATCCATTCTGCAGCCCATGGATCAAGGAGTAATTTTGACTTTCAACCCTTGTTATTTAAGAAATACACTCTGTAAAGCTTTGGCTGCCAGAGACAATGACTCTTCTGATGATCTGGGCAAAGCTATTTGAAAATCCTCTGGAAAGGACTCACCATTCTAAATGCCATTAAGAACACTGGGAAGAGGTCAAAACACCAATATTAACAGGAGACTAGGAGAGGTTGGTTCTGACCTTCACGGATGACTGTGAGGGGCTCAAGACTTTAGTGGAGGAAGCAAAGATGCGGTGGAGACAGCAAGAGAACCAGAACTAGCAGTGGAGCCTCAGGATGTGACTGAATTAGCGCGATCTCACAACTAATTTTCACAGAAGAGCACTGCCTCTTAGGCACGAGCAGAGAAAATGGTTTCCTGAGATGGAATCTATTCCTGGTGAAGATGCTGTGAAGACTGCAGAAATGACAACAAACGATTCAGAGTGTTACATAAACTTAGTTAAGGAGGCAGCAGCAAGGTCTGCGAGGCCTGAGTCCGATTTTGAAATAAGTTCTACTATGGGTCAAATGGTATCAAACAGCACTGCATGCTGCAGAGAAAGGAAGAGTCAATTAAGGTGGCAACCGTGCCACCTTATTTTAGGAAACTGCCACAGCCACCCTCCTTTGGCAACCTCCCCCCAATCAGCAGCCAGCATCAAGGCGAGACCCTCCAGCAGCAAAGACACCGACTCCCAAAGACTGAGACGATGATCAGCATCTTCTTAGCACAGACGTGTTTTTAAATTGAAATACGCTCACTCAGACACGTGCTGCTGCACATTCACCAGACTGCAGTATAGCATAGCCACCACCTTCACAGGTACTGGGAAGCCAAAAACTCGGGCGACGCGCTTCACTGCAATGTTTAATCTCCTGTGGTGGTCTGGAAACAAATCCAGGACCTCCGAGGCTGTCAATCTGTACGTGGTGCAGTTATGTCCATTAAATGCCTTCGGATATCCACCAACTTAAAGGAACATCCCCACAACCGCTGTGCACCTGTGCAGCCCCTAAACTGCACACACCGGCAGCTCCAGCCTGGTAGCCACCCGTCTGAACTGCCGTGCTCACCGTTTACTTTTTTCGAAAAGGCAGGGAAGCCGGAAGGCACAATGCCACGACATCCACTAGACCACAGGAAAGCAAGAGGATCCCAGAGAAGCATTGCTTCCGCTTCACAGACTACACCAAAGCCTCTGACGGCGTGGGCCACAACAGACTGTGGACAACTATTAGAGAGGTGTGAAAACCAGACCACTGTACCTGCCTCCTGCGAAACCTGCAGGTCAAGAAGCAACAGTTAGAACCAGCCATGGAACAACGGACTGGTTCCAAATTGGAAAAGGAGTCCGTCAAGGCTGCTTATTTATATAACTGATATGCAGAGTACATCGTGCAAAATGCCAGGCTGGAGGAAGCACAAGCTGGAATCAAGACTGGCGGGAGAAATATCAATAACCTCACATATGCAGATGACACCACTCTTATGGCAGAAAGTGAAGAGAAACTAAGAAGCCTCTTGATGAAACTGAAAGAGGAGAGTGAAAAAGTTGGCTTAAAGCTCAACATTCAGAAAACAAAGATCATGGCTTCCGGTCCCATCACTTCAAGCAAATAGATGGGAAAACAATGGAAACAATGACAAGACTTTATTTTGGGGGGCTCCAAAATCACTGCAGATGGTGACTGCAGCCATGAAATTAAAAGACGCTTACTCCTTGAAATAAAAGCTATGACCAACCTAGATGGCATACTAACAAGCAGAGACATTATTCTGCTGACAAAGGTTCGTATACTCAAAGCTATGGTTCTTCCAGTAGTCATGTACGGATATGAAAGTTGGACTATAAAGAAAGCTGAGCACAGAAGAATTGATGTTTCTGAACTGTGGTGCTGGAGAAGACTCTTGAGAGTCGCTTGGACTACAAGGAGACCAAGCCAGTCAATCCTTAAGGAAATCTGTCCTGAATCTTCATTGGAGGGAACAATGCTGAAACTCCACTTTGGCCACCTGATGCGAAGGGCTGACTCTTTTGAAAAGAGCCTGATGCTGGGGAAGATTGAGGGCAGGAGGAGAACGGGATACAGAGGATGAGGTGGTTGGATGGCGTCACTGACTCGACGGACATGAGTGTGAGGAAGCTCTGGGAGATGGTGAAGGACAGGGAAGCCTGGCATGCTGCAGTCCATGGGGCTGCAAAGAGTCGGACACAACTGAGCAACTGAACAACAATGTGTAACATAAAATTTACCATTTTAACCATTTTTAAGTGCACAGTTCTGTGACATTAAGTACATTCACAGAGTCATGCAACCATCACCACCATCCATCTCCAGAGCTTCTTATATGCTCAAACCCTGCACTCATTAAACACTCACTCTCCATCTGACCCCAGCCCCAGCCCACCCACCATCTACTTTATGTCTCTATGAATCTGACTACACTAGGATACTCATATAAGTGAAATCATAACAGTATTTGTCTTGTTGTATCTGATTTTATTTCACTCAGCATAATGCTCTCAAGGATTATCTGTGTTGTAGCATGTCAGAATCTCCTTCCTTGTTAAAGCTAATAATATTCCACTGTATGCACAAACCACAGTTTATCTATTAATCCACTGATAGATATGGGGCTGTTTCCAAGTTTGGTTATCTATTATAAATAATCCTTCCATGAAAATGGGTGTGTGTATATATATATATATATATATATATCTGTGAAGTCCTTGCTTTCAATTCGTGTACATACCCAAAACTGGAATATCTGGATCATATGATAATCATATTTTTAATTTTTTAAACAACCACTATACTATTTTCCACAGTGGCTATTATCATTTTATGGTCTGACTGACAGTGTACAAGCATTTCAGTTCCTTAATATCCTCACCAATACTTGTTAGCTTCTGACTTTTTTTTCCCTAGTAGCCAAATGGGTGTGGAAAGGCTATCCCTGTGGCTTGGCTTTGCACTTCCCTCACACCCAGCGGCATCGGGGTCTTCCCATGTGCTCACGGGCATCTTCTTCAAAGCAGTGTCTGTTCAAGTCCTTGTTCCTTTTTAAGGATTTCATTGAGTAAGATCCATCACCGTGCTCTGCTTTTGGCTGTTCTTGGTTCTCTGCCTTCCACAGAATTATACTATCTCCTTGTCATGTGCTGTAAGATAACCTTAAAATTTTTAGCAGAGTTGTATTGACTCTAAAAAAAAACCTGAAAACTGGTATTGTTATCATATAAAGAAATTCATAAACATAAAAAAGCTACCTATTTACCTAGGTCTTTAGCATCTTTCAATATGATTTTTTCTTTCTGTATATTATTTCAATAAGTTTTTAAAAATCATTTGTTGGGTTTATTTCGACATACCTTAGTTGTCTTGCTATATAAAACATACCTATAATTAGATTTTCTGTTTGTTGTTTTTATTGATTTTTCTGTATTAATGCTACATCCAGCTTCCCCGCTAAATTTTCTTATTTGATTTATAATTTATCTTTAGATTCTACAGGATTTTTCAAAAGACAATGTCATCTGTTAATCAAGACTACTCTGTTTGTTCCTTTCTGTTCTTCCTTTTCTGGCCTAACTGTGGCTGGTAAAGAACTCTCCTACAGTGCTGTGTGTCCCTAGAAATGAAAGTACTCAGGAGGCTCTGACTGTGAAGGGATCGCGCTTCGCACCTCGCTGCTGAGGCGCGCGCGTCGCGGGATCGGGGTGGACCCCACGCGGTGGCAGCGCTCCCTCAGCTCTGGTCCACTTTAACCACGACGGCCACCCATTTCATTGCTGTGTTCTGGCTCTCTTCTGAGGTGCTCACTTGATTCTTTCCTCTCATTTACTCTCCTAATAGGAATTACAGTCAGAGCCTTTCCAGTGTTAAACCAACCTTGACAGCTGAAATAATTTTTTTGAACGATGACCTTTTGTGTACATAGTTGGATTCAGCTATTTCCCAATTCATAAGAATTCATGAGTAAGAATGGCTATAATGTTCCTTTCTCATACTAACCGTGTCTGCTTTTGGCATCAAGATTATACTAGTTCCATAAAATACAGCTGTGCATGTTCCATCTTCATTCAGATCACCGGACAAATTTGATGCAACTGTAGTTACCCACTGTTTAAAGTCTGTAGAAACATCCTGGAAACTGTCTCAACTTTTTTTTTTTTTAATCAGAATGACTTAACAGAACTTTCATTTCTGGCAATACTGAGAACAAGGCATCTTAATTCCCTCTGCCAAGACAAGTCTAAACTGCTACATCAAATATTTTCAAATCTCTCTGAAATCTTTTTGTCTGTTAACTCTGAGCAGTACATCAAATTTGGTACCAATCACAATGCTGACTCTTCCCAGTTGCCTGGTCACCTTCTGAGTCCCTGCTCATCTTTAACACACAAACTTCTTGTCCTGCTGCTTCCTCCTCTACCACCTCCTGCCTCTGGTGACGCTGGCTCTGAGAGTGACCGGGTGAGGCCTCTCAGGACCCTGTGCCCTGGTGGGCCTGTAAGCGTTCACCGGATGACCAGCCCCAGGACCACGGGCTCTGTGTGAGTGTTCCTAGAGCGCACCGGCGGCAGCTCCGCTCTGAGCACCTGGCCCTTCCTGTTCTTCACACCCTCCAGCACATGGTTTTAATTTCTGTTAAAACCAGGTCCAAGAAGAATTTAGGAACACACATACTTGGATATCCAGAAATATTAAAATCAACCTGCTAACAGATGCAAAGCCGGATAGCATCCTATGGGACAATAAAGGGAGCGCTGGGTGCTACCTGTTGCATAGGGAAGAAATCACCTACAGTCTCTATCAGACAAATTAATCTGCATCGGGCTCAGTTTCCTCCAGCTTCACTCTAAGCCTAAGGAGAGGAAACACAGCCAGGTCAACAGAGCCTGAGCTGAGGGGCACCCCTGCAGGGCCACACAATCCCCATCACCAGAGCCTGAGCTGAGGGGCACACCCCTGCAGGGCCACACAATCCCCAGCACCCACTGGCCACACCCAGGGACTCCTCCATCCGTTTCCAAGTCTTGGACAATCTTCCCTGGCACTAGAAAATTTATGTACACAAAATAATTTATTAAAATAAAGGCATAAAATATATGTACACACTAATTATGATTACACAATAATCCAAGTACAAATGTTGAAAGGTAATTTGGAATGATATAAAATACAACATGGGGTTAATTGGCTTTCTCTAAACTTGTTTAAATTATAATTAAAATATTAATGAAAAACCGATAGAAGTCAAGATATACAGGAGAATCAGCCAAAATCATCAACCTTGTGAATATGCTTCATGCAAGCAAGTAAGAACCAGGAAAATGAAACGTTAAAGATCCTAGAATACAGACACATTTAGGAAAGGTTTATATACATTTGCAGAAACCATCTTGGAATTCTGAGAAGGAATTTCTAAACACTAGATTGGAAAAGATCTTCTTTAAGCAACTTTAAGGTCACAAGGTTCTCAAGGTCCTAAAGGAAATCAACCTTGAATATTCACTGGAAGGACTGATGCTGAAGCTGAAGCTCCAATACTCTGGTCACCTGATGCAAAGAACTGACTCACTGGAGAAGATCCTGATGCTGGGAAAGATTGAGGGCGGGAGGAGAAGGGGACGATAGAGGATTAGATGGTTGGATGGCATCACCGACTCGATGGACATGAGTTTGAGTAAGCTCGGGAGTTGGTGATGGACGGGGAGGCCTGGCGTGCTGCAGTCCATGGGGTCGCAGAGAGTCAGACACGACTGAGCAACTGAACAACAAGGTCACGAGAGGCCAAAACAGCTACAAAGCCAAAGAGGAGAGGCCAGAAGAAAAGACTGCTACACACTTGCCGAGGGAATCAGATCCGACCCAAGCAGAGACCACAGAGCCTCCGAGGTCTGGAAAAATGAACAAGAATGCCCCAAATTAACAAATAACTGAGCTTCAGATGAAGGGTCCATAAAGCTCACAGGTAGAGAGACAGAGGAATCAAGGACATCAATTCAAACTGACAGTTAACACACACATATACCTTTTACCACAGAAAACAGGAAAAACATGTAATAAATAAATAATCAGTTGGTTGCACTGTCCCCAGCAGCAGCAACAGTACCTAACATACAAAAAGTGGGCAACAGGAATTGAGTGAGTGAGCTGACAACGCTAGAAGACAGTGCCATCAACAGAGCAGAGGCGCTGAGAAGCCCCAGTGATAGAGAGCAGATGGGGCAGATCACAGGGAGACGCCCAGGGGGCTGCTGAGACACAGAACGGAAGAAGGAGAGAATGGTGACTCCAGGCAATGCAAGCTGCAGAAAGTCCAAAACATGTGTGATTATAAGATTTAAATATTAATATTAAAAAATAATAGGTAACAGTAATATTACTGTGTACATTTCTTTAGAATAACTGAGTAACAGAAAAATTTATTTAGCTTCACTCTTTTTAATCACCTCACAAAATTAACTACAGATAGATTTAAATATTAGATCTTCGTAAAAACTCCCAGAAAAGATAGCTTAAATAGAATCGACTATATTATTCATCCTGGGCTTTGAAGGAATAACAACACTTTAATAACTTAAACCAATATCAAATTACTATGAAAGTATAAGTTTAAAACGGAAAAAAGCGAGGCTAAAATGAAGTCAGGTTTTGTCGGCCTAGTTGTGTGTTTGTTGTCAAGTAGTAAAGAATCTGCCTGACAAAGGAGGGAGGCAGGAGGCGGGGGCTCCATCCCCTGCATCAGAAAACGCCCTGGAGGGGGCACGGCGACCCACTCCAGCACTCTTGCCTGGAGACTCCCGTGGACAGAGGAGACCGGCGGGCTACTGCCCATGGGGTCATGAGGAGTCAGACATCACTGAGCACACGCACACACACACACCACCTGAGTCTTCTCAGACAATTACCTGAAAGGCAATATCCCTTGTTACTAATAGGACTGGCTCAAAATTTTCTATGTTTTATGAATCTTAAAGCACATTAAATAAACTTTCTAATGTTTTAGAAATCAACATTAATTATATATTTATAAAGTTAAAATTAAAATTTAATTATACATTATGCTAAACTGATATTATACATCAGGCTGAGTGATAAAATGATACAACAGTTCAGCTGCTCAGTCATGTCCGACTCTGCAACCACATAGACTGCAGCACGCAAGGCTCCCCTATCCATCACCAACTCCCAGAGCTTGCTCAAACTGATGCCTATTGAGTTGGTGATACCATCCAATCATCTCATCCTCTGTCATCCCCTTTTCCACCTGCCTTCAATCTTTTCCAGCATCAGGGTCTTTTCCAGTGAGTCAGCTCATCACATCAGGTTGCCAAAGTATTGGAGCTTCAGCATCAGTCCTTTCAATGAATATTCAAGACTGATTTCCTTTAGGATTGACTGGCTGGATCTCCTTGCAGTCCAAGGGACTCTCAAGAGTCTTCTCCAACACCACAGTTCAAAAGAATCAACTCGTTGGCATTCAGCTTTCTTTATGGTCCAACTCTCACAGCCATACATGACGACTATAAAAACCATAGCTTTGACTAGATGGACCTTTTTCAGTAAAGTGATGTCTCTGCTTTTTAATATGCTGTCTAGGTTTGTCACAGCTTTTCTTCAAAGGAGCAAGCATTTTTTAATTTCATGGCTGCAGTCACCATCTGCAGTGATTTTGAAGCCCAAGAAAATAAAGTCTGTCACTGTTTCCATTGTTTCCCCATCTATTTGCCATAAGTGATGGGACCAGATGCCATGATCTTAGTTTTTCGATAGCTGATAATTGATAAAATGTTGAAAATGATACATAATACTTTGAAAAAACTGTTAGGCTAATTTCTTGGCTTGGCATCCCTCAACAATACAGGTAGTAATATCGAACCCCAACTCCTGTGAGGTAGAGGCCTGTGGACTCTCAGGGGACTTCTGCTCAGACCTAAGGCTGACAGACATTCCCTTTGAGAGAGAGAGAGAGAGAGAGAGATAGAGGGAGAGGGAGAGGGAGAGGGAGAGAGAGAGAGAGAGAGAGTGTGTGTGTGTGTGTGTGTGTGTTGAGAGAGAGAGAGTGTGTGTGTGTGTGTGTGTGTGTGTTGAGAGAGAGAGAGTGTGTGAGTGTGTGAGTGTGAGTGTGTGTGAGTGTGAGTGTGTGTGTGTGTGTGTGTGTGTGTGTGTAAAGTCTGCCCTTTTGCCGAGGGCTTTCAGTTGGGGCTTGTTTCAACTCCCAGCCTGAATGTCCTGGACCACCTGTAACTATCTCCCTCCCCTGATAGGATATCACTTTTTCAGTCACCACTTAAGTTTTCTTGTGCCTGTTTGATTTTGGCCCTTGGAGATTTTACGGAGGTGAGTTACAGACACAGAATTATTTAAAAACAATGCTAGAAGGCAGTGTGGAAGCTACTTCGTGGCAGAATGAAACTGGAAGGGGAAAACACAGACAGTGGCTTAAATACTCCAAGTAAACAAAGATGAAGCCTGAACTAAGGCAATAACAGAAAGAGATAAGAATCTTGTTCAGGAGACTAAACGTATATTTTAAAGTTATATAATGCAGGTTTTTATCACAACATAAGGTACTTCATTAAATCTCTTCTAAAAATATCAGAAATATCATTTAATTCTAGGCCTTTAAGAAAGAAGGAAAAATCATTAAGAGATAAGATTTTCTGATACTTCAAAAAGGATTTTTCTAAAAATTTAAGTCTTCCACAAGTCTTTTTAAAGCCAGACTGCTTAAAATTTAATACTTGTTAATTACAAGAGAAACATTAATATCAAGTAATCCCAGTAAAATATCAAAGTAAAAAAAGCATTTAAATCTAACATTATAAAATAACTTAAAATTTCTTCTTTGTGTTTCAAGATAGTTAAGAAATGTTTCCTTTAAATTGACCATTTCAGTACATTTAATTCTTTTTCTGCTGATGATGTCTGCTTATTTTTTTGTTTTTGCCTACTAATCTTATTTTTAATGACTAAAAGAACATACATTTTATGTATTTTTTAACAGTTCAACTGCTTTCAAAGTCAGTCAGTCTGTAATAATAGTAAGAGCTTGTCTTTCTAAATGAGAATTTCCTTTCCTTACCAGAAAGTGTGCAAATCAATAAATTTTCTAGTGTAACTATTCATGACTTAAGTTTTAAAGAAAAGTAGATATACTACAACCTAAAATATTATTTCATGTCAAAATTATCAAACAATCCTATTGCTTCGGATGTGTCTGAACACACAACTTTTATTCTGGAACAAATGGGCCAAATAAATGGGCTGTGAGGTGATGGTGTCGGGTCCCGGCTGTCCACGGGGCACATTTCATAGGCAACCCAAGATTTCACTGTGGCAGGCTAAACAAATGACTTTACAGACAAGCAAACTGCTGCTCAGTCGTTCGTGTCTGACTCTTTGCAACCCCATGGACTGTAGCCCACCAGGCTCCTCTCTCCGTGGAATTCTCCAGGCAAGAATACTGGAGTGAGCTGCCATGCCCTCTCCTCCAGGGGGTCTTCCTGACCCAGGGATCGAACCCAGGTCTCCTGCACCGCAGGCAGATTTTTTATCACCTGAGCCACCAGGGAAGCCCAAAAAAATATGAGTTTAAGTGGCCCCCAAAATAGAAGATTTTAACAATCCTAACTAACCGCTTGGGTGAGCTCTCGTCCTACAGACCTAATTATGTAAGATGCTCTCTAGTCAGCATTAAATCTGACATTTAATTTTACTTTCAAATAAAATTCACTACAACCAAGGGTAGCCAGTTTTCAACTTCCCCAAAAAAATTTTAGAAAAGAGACTCTAATTGATGATAATGATTATTCCTATAAAACTGTTTTATGTATATCAGAAGTATTAGGGCCAGTTTAATTAAAAGTATAATTAGTTTAAAATCTGAACCTGGTGATTTTTTATTTCCTCCTTACCTAAACTTCTCAATTAACAGATTATGAGACATTCGTTGGTGATTTAATTATCATATAAAATAAAGTTTAAAATTCAGTTACCTATTAAATATAATACCTTTTTTTATGACCTACCCTGTTAAAAGATAAAAACACTTCTATTTCAAAAAGTAAATAAAGCTGTGTTGATGCCACTGTAAGTTCTTATATCATTTGCTATCACATGTGAAGTAACCGCACACAAATCTTCCTGATGCCTCATCACCGACTCGCTCACAGCTGGTGCCTCTAAGCCTCTGATGATGCTGCCACTTCTCTCTGCACCTCGGTGCTTTACACTCGGGTTAGGTGAGGCACCCGGAGGGCGAGGCCAGCCTGCAGTCCACTGTACAGATGGAGACACTAAGAAGCGAGCCTGGACGTTGAGGTCAGCACAGAAGACTCAGGGGTTGCGTCCGGGCTTCTGAATGCCAGCGCTTATGGTGCTGCCACCGTACTAATAGGCAAATAAAGGGAAAATCCAGCCACACAGTACAATCTCTCCTCTTCTGATAACTGTAAAGTATCGCATTATTACAAAGCATGCAGGAACTGAGCCATGTGCTCTAAAAGCACAGCTGCTCCTTCACAGCAACCGATACCACCACTGACATCATGATGTAGTTGCCTCCACCATGCAACTGTACCAAGAAGAGTGATGAAATCAACACCAGTCCATTAACTAAATGATTTTTAATTCAAAATCGTTGTAAACTCATTTTAAATAAAATAAATGCAACCTTTTCTTCAAAACACTGCTTTTATACGTCTTTCTCTGAGGCCCTGTATGTCAAGCTCCCATGTCTGAAAGGCTCAGTTTATGCTGTTACAACCACGCCTCTCTCAGCAGAGTCACAATGCCAAGGGAGCCTTGTGCATGGCAACACTGCCAGAGCCCATGCCCTGAGAGTAACGGCTGTTCCCACAGTGTTTCCACAGGAGAAATCAGACCCTCAGCTGAAGGAAGGCAGAGAGGCTCTTTTAATAAGTTACTGAATGATTTTCTTTTCTTGAAGGTGTTGTGAAAATCAAATTAACACATAACAATAGCTAGTGAGATATGACTCCATTTTCTGTAATAAGCACCAAGATCAAAACGAGACCCAAGGTAAATTTCCTTGAAAGGTCCCCAGCAGGAGCTTCCCTGCTTGCATGTGATTTCCTCTCGCCCACAGAAGCCAGGCCAAACATGCGCATGTGCCGCTAACACTAAGCAGCACTTCCTCAATCACTCACTCCCGGCAATTTACGGATGATCGGCAGCAACCTTGAGCAAAAATAAAGCAAGAATGCGGCGGGCTTCCTACTTGTTCTGCGTCTCTGTAAGACGGAGGCCTGATACAAATTAGCCACTGGGGGGAAGTCATCTGGTCATAAACTACAGTACAAGGCCCCTTTTATGTAAGTTTTGCCAAAAGGGACACAAACCAGGACGACTTCAAACTGTGACACAGGATAGAAACATATTAAAGCGCTGTCTGCTCCTCCTCCATTGTGCTGTCATGGTGCTCAGCTTTATGGGCCTTGCAAGCACTGGCACCCAGCTCTTCGCTCCCACCTGGCCAGTCTAATTAATTAGGAAAGGAAGTTACCTCAGATTTTGTCCTTTCTGCTTTTATTATCAAGCACTTTGTTTGAAGTTTGAGGAGTTAACCTCTTAATCCTACAGACCGTGTGCTATGTTCTGGACATTTGGGGATGTCTGGATGGCTTCGGTAATTGGTCAGGATGTTGCTGTCACTTATGTTAAATTTTATGCCACAACTTCAAATCAAAGATAGGCATTAATGTGAGGCATAGTATAAAGTTACTCCCAGAAACATCTTTGGTTCATGAAACAATCTGTCATCGAAGAGATTTTTTTTACTTTTCATTAAGTTATTAATTTTTTTACTCATGACAATTTTATTTTCTTTACGAAATTTTAATTCAAAGTAAGATGTTAAGATACAATATGAAACAAACATATTCCTAACTCCCATTTAAACCCTGGCTAGAGATCGCAAGAGTCGGACACGACTGAGCGACTGAACTGAACTGAACTAAGAGATCAGACCAGTTGATTATGCAATTGAAAAACATCTTCTGACATCATCTGAAATAATCCAGAGGTCCCTCCGAGGTAGCGTGGGGAGGAAGAGTTACACAGGTGACCTGAGTATGACAGGAACAGGCGCGGTCAGCCCCAAGACCCTCACACTCTGGTGCATGACTGAGGGGCCAAGACAAAAACTTCGGGAAAACATCTCCACCCCAAAACAAAAACAGAAGCCCCAGGCACAGCCTCCTCATCAGAGCTGAACGTAAGATGCATGCAGAGGGCAGGCTCAAGTACACAGGACACAGGTAAGGCTCACTACAGCATAGACAGGTGACCGCAAAACAATCTCAGCTAACTACTAACAATTCCAAGGTAAAAGTTACCTTCTTATAAAAACAAAACTAAAAAACCTGCTTTATCAAAACCACTTATTCTCCTACCCTTGAGAATTATAAAGAAGGGAAATAGCTAGGAGATGGGCCCAATAAAAAAGAAACATAGGCCAAGGCCAGGAGAGAGAATAAAGGCGATTTAAGGCCCTTAAAAGGACATGGTCAACCCCCCAGGCCTAAAGTGTCCTGTTTGAATTAACATAGTGGTTTAATTAAAAACTAAGTAGAGAATTCTGCTTAATTTGATTCTCAATTCGAGCTCTGCATCCGCCATGGCCAGTGGCCAATTTCCGCATCTCGGCACGAAACGCGAGGGGCTGCTTTAAAATCGACTGCCCAGGGGAATCAATGGGAGTTTGGTGGGGCCATGTGCCATTCAGGGGCTCCACCAGACTTCAACGCAGTAAAACAGCACCAGGAGGGAGGCCAGAGGGAAAAAAAGGAAATTTCACTTAACCATATTACAAGTTTGTCTTACTCAAATTATTGTGCTGAATCTAGCAATTACGGTGCTTTCTAAAGCTCTCCTCAAGGTCGCCTTGGAAGTAGATGTGTCAAATGTAACCAATGAACACGGCGCTTTAAAGGGACCCACATCAAAATGTCAGCAACCCACCCCCTTCATCAGAGCAGCGGAGTTCCTCACTGTGGGACAACCTACGGCAACACCACCTGTGGAAAGCACTGGAGATGCTACCAAACACTGTTCAGAATCTGCGCAGTAGACACAAACGGTCGTCTATAACGGGATGGCACAGTCCTGCAAGCACAAGCACGGCTAACACACTAGACTGAAGCAGGCAACGCTAGAACCACCCCTGGAACTTGCGGTGACTGCAGAAGGAAAACACTGGGAACGACATTCCATGATTACTCAGACTTTGAAGCTCTCTAAACATTCCTAATAAGGTCTAGATACACATTCTTTTTAAATTTTACTGAAATATATTTGATTTACAATGTTAATTTCTGCTGTATACCAAAGTGACTCAGTTATACGTATATATATTCTTTTACAAATTCCTCTCCTTAGGTTTATCACAGAATGTTGAATATAGTTCCTTGTAGATGTATGTCCTCTTAGGCAGTTTTGATTCTGCTTCAGTACATGCCATTTCAAAATGGGAAAAATAATGTGGAATCATAAAATTGTCTAATAATACGTGAATAATTAAGAGCTTACTGCTGTATTTCGTTGCTTCCCGAATATCTATGCCTGTAACACTGTGCCTGTAGCATCTCCAGTGCTTTCCACAGGTGGTGTTGCCGTAGGTTGTCCCACAGTGAGGAACTCCGCTGCTCTGATGAAGGGGGTGGGTTGCTGACATTTTGATGACTTCTAGAGTACTCAACAGTCAAATGCACGAAGCCTTAGTGACAGCAATACCTAACATTTACTGAGTTCAATCCTGGGTTATGTTTCAAGTGGACAACCACTTCTCATTCAGTCTTCCAGATGGAACAGCGAGGTAACTATCATTACTAGACCCACTCCACAGAAAGAAAACCTGAGGTGTGGATGATGCCGCCAGCCCAGGCAGCCGGACACTAAGGACAGCCTCTCCTCCACAGCCCCGCACAGCCAGCACTAAGAGGAGAACTATCCTGCCTCTTCTCTTCCAAGCCGCAACCTCACCTCCCTCCTTCCTTTAGCAGCATTTATTAAGGACCACACACTTTAACCTGGTTTCTGTAACTCCCATTCGTCCCCCAGCTACCAGAGTCTCATAAACGGGAGCCATCCTGAGCTCTGCCCCCGCCTGTAAGTCCTATTATGTTTCAAGTGGACAACCACTTCTCATTCAGTCTTCCAGATGGAACAGCGAGGTAACTATCATTACTAGACCCACTCCACAGAAAGAAAACCTGAGGTGTGGATGATGCCGCCAGCCCAGGCAGCCGGACACTAAGGACAGCCTCTCCTCCACAGCCCCGCACAGCCAGCACTAAGAGGAGAACTATCCTGCCTCTTCTCTTCCAAGCCGCAACCTCACCTCCCTCCTTCCTTTAGCAGCATTTATTAAGGACCACACACTTTAACCTGGTTTCTGTAACTCCCATTCGTCCCCCAGCTACCAGAGTCTCATAAACGGGAGCCATCCTGAGCTCTGCCCCCGCCTGTAAGTCCTGGGCTGTGTCTGGGAATTAACAGGATGGGTCAGGCCCACTGCATCCTACAATCCCTGGGCACATGAGTCCCCTCGGAGACCATGCAGTGTAGCCAGTGGCTGGAGGGGCTGTGCAGAGGCATGCTCAGAGCTGTGCTCAGGAAAGGCATTCTTTCAATCATGGACAGAGAGACCAGAAGTAAAAAACTGGAAGGAAGAACTGCTGTGTAATTGTAGGGGCAAAATATCTCTACTTACCTTCTTGTATCTCTCCTCTGACCTCAGTGGACAAGGGGGAACAGAACAGTAACTTCTCTCTGGGTTTTTACACCAGCTGTTTTTAATTCTAGAGATGGGGCTACCTCTGCTCCGACAGTCCCTCTTCCAGTTGGTTAGTTCACAGGAAGGGAGGACAATGATCTGGAGGCAAGAGGTCTGTCCATACTGCACACTGTTTCTAAAATAATTTATTTAACTAATAACTAGATTTTTACATAAATCATAACCCAGGGAGCATACCTTTAACCTCCAAATACGAAAATACATGTATAACACTGAGCTTTACGTAGTTTCTGAACTTGATAAGATCCCTCATGAGACAGACGGGGGGTGGGGGGAGCTCTGCGTGTGTGCAGCAAGCACGGACAAGGCCGTGGTGGTGGCTCTGTCTGCAAGTCGGGGCGTGGCTGATCCGGGCGGCAGCGTCCCCACAGAGCACGTGCAGCGCGTGCACTCCCTCCCCAGGGTGCTTGCCGACACTCTGACATGTGCACTTCTCTCTAAGCACGCTTAAACACAACAGCAGATGCAAAAGTCTCGTCCGCAGCCCGTGCCGACTCCCTGGCGTCTACAGCATAAAACCCAGACTATGCGGCGGAGGACGCGGGCCTCGGGGTCTGGTCCTGACCAGCGCTCTGTCTCCGCTCTCCACTCTGAGCGAAGCATCGGCCACTCCCTAGTTCAGGGAGGGTCTCGGCCTTTGCTCAAGCCTGGATGCTAACCTGCAAGTCTCAGCTCTTGGGCAGGATAACTCCTCCCTGAAGTCTTCCCATTTCTCTAGGCAAACCAAGACATCCCTCCCAGAGCAGCTTGCTGTATCGAAGTTCCTCCAGCATCTCTGACTTCTCCCTGTGTGAATCCCTCGAAGGCAAGAACACTGTCTTTCCATTTCTGTACCCAGCAAGCTCCTCTAACAGCACAGGAATCACTGCTCAGTAAGGGCCTAGTGGAACTCTGCCGAGTGAACGACTACCCATCAAAAGGGCCCACATTCTACAGAGCGTGCTTTCTCGAGCGTCTCCGACGGCCTCGCTCCTTCTCCTCCGATGCCCTCTTTCTTCACCGTGACCACACTCCTTCCTCTCGACCCCTCTTTGACATTCTGTTCCTCGTTCCAGTCTCCTAGAGCGCCATCTTCCGGCTTTCAGACCACACCCGCTCTGTGCATGACCACCTGCCACACCCCTGCAGCACACCCCTGCGCCCTGGCAGCACGCCTCTGGCCCTCCGCCCCGGCCCGCCGCTGCCTAGCAGGCGCCCTGCCGGCTGTGCCCGCGCTCCCCAGCGGGGGCCTGTGAAGACCTGCACGCTCTAGGAAGGCAGGAGGCAAGCCATGGGTCTCAGTGTGAGTCTGCAGCGGGAGATACGAGGTTCTTAGACAGTTTAGCAACATTAATACCCGTGGATATAAAAGGAGACTTTGAACTAAATCCCTTTCCACAACAAAACTTTCTATAATTCTTCAAGAAATCATGTTTTTTATTTTTTAATTGTTATGTTTATTTGTTTAAACTGAAACTATACAAGTTGTTCCCATTACATGGATGACTTAAATAATTTACATATATCATTATAAAAAACAAATCAAACATATAAAAGCCAACGTTCTCATGCAGGTTTGACCACCAAACACAACCGCCCACTCTGGCCTCAGCAGATTCATCAAATGGGAAAGCAACCATATACCACAGTATAACTATGAATGACTCTCACTAAAGGCTAAAAAGGTGTGATGTGTCTGTAAACTGTAACACTAGAACTCATTTCGTCACGTTTTAAAAGTCACTCAAAAAGTATTAACTACTGAAATCCTTCCATTATATTCCAAGCTTTTATAGCAAAGAGCTCCACAAGCTATAAGTGGAAATGTTGTTTCCTTCACTTTAAAATGTCCTACTATTCAAGGACAGAGGGAGTGATTCCCACTTACAAGGTCTGGATTAACTGTCTAAGATGCTCTGGCAGTCTGCTCTCTGCCCACTTCTCAGCCTCCCACACTCATCTGGCAGTAAGTCACGGATCCTGGGAACCTCACAATCCAGGGCAGCCTGGTAACATGCTGCCCTCCTGCAGACACTGGGTGTGAAACCACTTCTACATCAAGATATAGCTTAAGACTTTTAGAATTTCATGTCATGCTTTACACTAAATGACAGTATCGAGGAAAAGAATAATAGCTGTTGTATCAGGCTTACTCATTCTACAAAAGAACACTACACCAACTCCACACATAAAAGCATTCAAAGGTCAAACGATGACTTCCTTCCTGTGGACACTTTTATTAACTCAATGTGTAACATTATTAACATTATTGTAAAAGCATTATTAAGGCATTACTATTATTAAATATTTTACATTTCAGTAAAAGTTGCTAAGCCTACTATTTCTAGTTCAACAATGAATGGCATTTACTTCTTCATTTAAGAAATTTAATTCTAAAACATCATTTACTTACCTTTTTCAGACCAGCAAAACCTTCTGATTCCAGAAAGAAAAAGGCAAAGGGCATCAACACAAATAAACAAAGATTGGAAAAGAGAGAAGCAAGGTTCCACAAACCTATGAGGATAACAACAGAGGAAAGATGAGTTAGATACTGACAACCTTGTCAAAGAAAACTTCTGTGCTAAATTGTGCTATCAGTCAAAGCTCTACTTTTCAGTAGTAAAAACTAAACATAAACTTAATAGACAGGCCTAACAAAAGACCTAAACTTAGAAATCAGAATAATAATTACACATTTCTGTAAAATTTTTATAACTCTGCAACTTGTACTACTGGGAAAAGTCAATATAGAAACTACTGATTTTTCCTCATGCTCTAAAATAAATTCAGTAAACATACAACATATGCCACAATCCAAAGACACAGCCTCTTCAGACATATTGGCACCTGAATATTTAAATTAGAGCCAGCAGCATTTATTGAGCACTTAATAAATGCCAGATACTCTACTAACCATTTCACATGTATTATCTTGTTTAATTTAAGCCTCATAAAACCCTAAAAGTAATAATTAGCATTTACTGAGCCCTCCTGTGCCAAGCACTGTTCTAAATGATTTACAGATATTATACAAACTCATTTAGTCTTCACAGCAACCCCTCAGCATGACAGAGGCTGGTTATGTAAAACCCGGCAAGCCTGCAGAGCCTGCGAGGAGCTACACTGACTCCTGGGACTTTAAAGATGACCGCATCAGAGAAGCTTAGTAAGCAGCTCCAACTGGGAAAGAAAACATGAGAGGCAAGCGAGTTCACAATACCTTATCCCTTTCTGGCACATTCTACACTCATAAAATCACAATAAAAAGCAATTGAGATGATAGTAAGAGTTGATTTTTGAAAATACAGAACTTTAGGTATATTGTTGGGATATTTGGACCAGCAGCTCATTTTTATAGGTAATACACTCAACTTTAAAACTGATGGCTATAATCTTCATTAAAATTTATACAATCAAAGATAAAAATTATGCTAAGCATAAATTCAACACACTATATACATTTGAAATCCAATGCTTTTGAAAACAGGCAACTGATGTTCTTCCGAGACGCTTATTTATACGGCACTGTTCCAGGCACTGGAGATGTAGCAATGAAGGAAACACACACCGCTGCCCTCGGGGACCTTCCATTTCAGACACATGGAGATACACTCTGAGCTCTCAGGGAGCCAAGGCAGACAGCTCCCAACTGCCCTGGCTACAGACCCACAGAAACGTTTCATAACACCCTAAACCCTTTTTGGGACAGCATGGAATGTAAACAGAAAGAATGGCTGCAGCGCTCGCACAGGTTACCTAGAGAGATGCACTTCCTCTAGTAAACACGGTGATGTGATTAAAAATCAGCTTGCTGTTTCTTATTCAAAAATCTAGATAGGTTGAATGCCTTTACAGTATATATTTATCTTAGCAGGAAACAGAATGTTTTACAAAGTGTCTTCAAAAACAATGTCTCATATCTTTCAGAGGGAAAAACTTTAATTTGTACTTGTAAAAATGAAAATTGTTCTAAAATACTTAACCACTTTTCAGTCTTAAAAAAAAATAAAGGTGCTGAAGATCTTAATCACCTTCTTCAATCAGAGGGTCATAGTTCCGGGCAGTGGTACTGTGTTAATACCCAGGAAAGACAGAAAAGGACGGCGGCCAAGCGGACAGGTTCGCCATCCCCACGAGGCGAGGCTCACGCCTGCAGGCGACGCTGAGGACTCAGTGAGACAGTACATGGACAACCCGCATGTCTGTCACAAAATAAGCACTTAACGACGTTTCCCTTTTAATAACTATCACCTCCCCAGAGGAGACTAACACGCGGTGCTAATTAGCTCCCGTACCAAGCTACCGGACTCTCTGAGCACCCACGCTCACTTGGTAAAAAGCACGACATATACAAAAAGCAAAAATATTAATTGTAGCCAATTTGCTGGGTTATTATTGATATAGTGTGTACAATTTATTGACAATTTATGACTTTATTGACATAAAGTGTACAATGTCATAAACTTTGACAGTTACATCCCCGTAACCAAGACAACAAACGCAACCATCACTCCCAGCTTCCTCACAAGTTTACCATCTCTGCCTCCTGCACTCTCTACCCTACTCCACACTCCAGGAGTCCGATTCTGCACTTTACAAAAAACTACACTTTTTTATAAAAAACTGACATTTTCTATACATGGTAAATGTAGTTTATGCTCTTGTTTTTGTCTGGCTTTTGTCACCTGGCACAATTCCGTTGAGATTTTTTCAAGGCTGTGGCACATCAGTGGCCTGCCCCTCTGTATCAGGCTGCATGCAGTTAAGCACACTTCATCCACATCCCTGCAAACTATCTGAGCTGCGGCTCTCACAACTCAAGTTGTGTTTAGTTGTGTCTCACAACTAAAGTTGTAGTTTATACAACACAACTTTATACATAAACTTGAGTTTTATACACTCAAGTACAAGTCATCGTACGGACACAAGCTTTCATATCTTTTGGGTAAATACGTGAGCATGCAATGTCTGGGTCATAAAGTAGGTGTGTTTCTTAACATTTAAAGAAACTGCCACAATGTTTTCCAAAGTGGGTATACAATTTCAAATACCCACCAGCAAAGTTGAAGTCTCATCCACATTTTGACAAAAAAAAGGGTCTTTTCAGCCTCAGTTGTTCTCACAGGTGCACACTGGTGTCTCATCACTGCTTTAATTTGCATTGCCCCCATGAATAATAACATCAAATCTTTTCATGAACTTATCTGCCACGCATTTACAACTTCTTTGCTAAATGTCTCTCCAAATGTGTTGCCCACTGTTCCACTGGGTTGTACTTAGTAAGTTTGGCAGCTCTTTATATACTCCAATTACAAGTCTTTTATCAAGCATATGATTTCCAGATACCTTTTTCCACTCTGTGAATTATCTTTTCATCTTCTTAACACCATCTTCAAAAAACAAGATTTCCTAATGTTGACAAAGTGCAATTTATCAATGTTTTCTTTACAGATCACGCTTTAGCTATCTTGCCCAAGAAACTACAATTTAACCCAATGGCAAAGACTTTCTCCTATATTTCCTTCTACAAGTGTTAGTTTTACATTTAAGTCTATGATTCTTTTGAATTACTTTCTGCATATGGTGCCAGATTGTACAGGAGATAGGGATCAAGACCATCCCCATGGAAAAAAAGTGCAAAAAGGCAAAATGGCTGTCTGGGGAGGCCTTACAAATAGGTGTGAAAAGAAGANTTTTGAAAAAAAGTCAAAATTTATGTACACGTGTTTCTTGGCCAATAAAACAAAGAAACATTTATTCATTTTTTTCTGAGGGAAAATAAGTTTTGCAATATAAGTTTTAATCATGTATAAGTAAATTTATGTCAAGTGTTGAATAGACTGACACAATTTTTATACAATATATTACACAGGGAGATTCTAAATTTTTTCTAAATAACTTGATTATTTTGAACACTGTGAAAGAAAATAATAGATTTCAGAAATGATATGCTAATACTAAATCCATAGTTTTCTGAAAAATCATAAGCTTTCAAATATAATAGTCTTCTAACATAAGCAACATTTTTTAAGAGAAGTGAATAATAATTTTTTTCAGTTTTGCTCCTCTCTCTCACTTTATATATATGTATATAAAGTCTTCCTGATTATTCACCTAATATTAATGTCCTCTAAGTGATGACTGCAAAATTTGATCCCCACAGTTGCTACGTGGGACATGTGGATCGATGAAACAGGGCAGGGAAAGGGTGATGACATCAGTAATGAGCTTGAGAGAACTTGCCAGTTAAGGGGGCTAGTCATTCTCATCTTTATGTAATTGTTACAAGAGGGATTAATGGCCCAATGTGGTGGGGAATTTAGAATTTTCAACAAATATTTAAATATGAATATTTCTGAGTAGTCTCATTTTTAAATGTTGGCCAACAATTGAAACATTATTTATTGTAGAGTGAGTTGGCACAATTTTTATTTATGGGCAGCATATTTCCTAGAAACAAAAGATTTGGGGACTATTTCTAGACAGAAATAGTCTTTTTCTATTTGCTATTTCTATTTTCTAGTCCTTTTCTATTTCTAGACAGAAATAATCGATTTCTCTTCATTTAGGTTTGACAATATATTGCCAAAATAATTTTATGATCTTCACATTGTTTGTGTTAACCTAGTGCTCTTAAATTTGAACTGTTTATTGTCGATATTAGAAAGTATGTATAAGTATATAAGTGGGTATATTTCCAGTGTCAAAGAGAAAATATTTTTCCTAGATTATGGAATTTGGTGACTGGAAGAACTTTTAGAGACAACCCTGACTGAACTATCTCCATGGAGTAGGAAATTGAATTCCTTTTATACAGTCACTTTCCCATGACCTCCAGACACTGACAAGGTAAAGCAGACATCCTTAGCTCAGACAAATAGTACGAGTCAAAAGTCCATTCAAATAAGAGAAATAATTCAATAGAAAGATCCTAACTATGAATTAATAGATATTTAAATTTTATAGAGTGTATTATTTGTTACTGGTAGAGCAGGGAGAACTGTGAGCAAAGAAAGTGTACACTGTCCTTTATCATGGTGTTAAACTATATTTTATGAAATTATTGAGCTCAGAGAGTCTGCCAAATATGCCTGTAGATTTTCATTCTGGGTCTGAGTATGTTTTAATTACTCAAATATTTAATCAGTGTTTCATTTTGTATAAACTGTTCTTTTTCTTCTGCTGAGTAAGAAAATGAGTTGGTTTTTTTAATTTATTCACTACAGACATTTATTCATGTCTGTAGGTGAACAGACATGTAAGTATACTCTATTAAGTCTTTAAGCAGATTCTTGTTTTTCCAACTTTATCATTTTTCTGACAGTGCTATCAGACATTATGGGATAAAATTTCTAAGAAAGTTTCATATTAAAATTTTATAAATTTGTATATTCAGAAATTTTGTTTTTATATTTAGAAAATATAAAAGTTAATTATATTGGAACATAATTAACCTCCAATTAAAATAAATAAATTTATACTTAAAAAGTTAATTATATTGAATACTACTTTGTGGATGAGGTAGCTATATAATACTTTAGTATATAATCATTTAGTTGTATATTATTGCAGTATGTTTCAGGTACTCTCTTAAGGACTGAGGAAATTAAATATACAAAATACATTTTATACCTTTTGAAAATATGCAAAATAGGAATTTTGTGTAACAGTATATAATTCCATCAAGATTAAAATATTCATTCAACAATACTAAGCACCTACTTTGAGACTGGCAAAGTTCTAGATGTTAGTGACACCTCAATAAATTATTCAAATATATACTTTTACACTGAACAAATGATGACAAATTGAATAAATGTTTATAAAAGGGGAGATTAGTAAAGAACATATATTTAATCTAAGTGTTAACTAGGAGTATGTCAGTCACAAAGTGAGGAAAATTTTGTCGGATACAACAAATGTAAATTGCCAAAAGCTATAAAGAAACAAAAGAAAGACTATTTTATCTGCTGCCTAGAGAGGGAGGGGAAATGGCAAGTGTTAAATCTGAAGAAGAAATACAAGGCCAGGTCTTTGAGAAAAGGGACAATGTGGATTTTGGACTTTATCCTAAGGGCAATGGGAAACAACTCTCTTATTGGGAAGTAGAAGAGTAAAGTACTCTGATTTGTGTTTTTAGAATACTAGCTGCTATGTGGAAAAATTAAACAAGGCTAATCATGTATCTTTGCTATAGCAGTCAAAGCTATGGTTTTTCCAGTAGTCATATATGGACGTAAGAGTTGGACCATAAAGAAAGCTGAACACTGAAGAATTGATGCTTTTAACTGTGGTGCTGGAAGACTCTTGAGAGTCCTTTGGACAACAAGGAGATCAAAACAGTCCATCCTAAAGGAGATCAGCCCAGAATATTCATTGGAAGGGCTGATGCTGAACTGCCAAAATTGATGTGAAGAGCCAACTCATTGAAAACACCCAGGGAAAGATTGAGGGCAAGAAAGGAAAGGGGCAACAGAGGATCAGATGGTTGGATAGCATCTCTGACTCAACAGATTTGAGTTTGAGCAAACTCAGGGAGATAGTGAAGGACAAGGAAACATAGCATGTTGCAGTTCATGGGTTTGTACAGAGAAACAACTTAGCAACTGAACAATAAATCATAGATCCTAGGAAACTTGATATCTCTCATTATAGTAGTCCAGACTGATGATAGTTTAGAATTCAGAGTCTGTGAAGATGGAGAGAAATACAAAGACTCAAGCTACACTTAGAAAGTAGAAGTAATCAACTTTTGTAATTAATAATATGTGAGTAGTAGGCAAATTCATGTCTCAGTTTCCTGTGAAAGCAACTTGTTGAAAGATAGCTGAGGTATTCACTATTCACTGAGGCAGAATAAGCTGTGGAAGGTTTAGTGAGTCCAGTTTTGTACATACTGAGTTTGAGATACCTAGAAGTTCAAAGATAAATGCCAATTAAGCAGTTCAGCACATACATCTAAAGCTGGTGATAAAATATTTGATCATATTAAAAATAAATTCCCTCTGAATTCAGAGGAGCTGAAAATTTTAGAAAAAAACTTACAGATTTAGGCCAGCCATGGTAGGACAGGTATGAGAATGAAAAGAAAGTCAGTACAATGTAGTATCATAGAATAATCCTAGAATAATAATAGAAAAGAAGTGATTCAGAAAAGATAAGGGGTCATTAGTTCCCAAAGCTGCCTGGGCAGAATGAGGACATTAAAACAGGATAAGAATAGAAATCATTGGAAACCAAAGAGAAACCAAGGAATGAGAGAGAGAGAGAAAAAAAAAAAAACTGCTTACAGATGCAAAGAATACATCATTCCATATTTATGTATGTCTAATTGTAAATAAGTGTTTCATATGTGTATCATATATACACCCTTATTGCTTCTATCTACATGTGTTGGTATATTAATACTATTAACACAGTATCTTATATGAAGTGTTATTTCATCCAATAGTGTGATATTAAAGATATCACTGGTTATAATTATTTTCTTGGAGTTTGGTAACTTTATGACAATGAGATATGCATTTATTAAGCTGTATTAACTCTTTCAACTATTATGCCTTAAAGGTACATGATGCATCTAACAAAATTGGTTTGCCTATACACTGAATTTACATCTAGCCACAATCTGCGCAAAAGAAAGAAGATGATATGAAATATAAGATATAAAGAGGATGTTTTATGTTATAATATGGACATTTAACTACATCAAATGAGATAATAAATGTGAAAGCAATGTGTAAACTGTGCAATTAATGATAGTGCAATGGATGTTAGTCAGTATTTTCAACTGCCTGATATTGGAAGTGCTTGCCTGTGTATAGGAAATTCACCACCTCATGAATCTTTAAGCCTGAAAAGGCCAGACGTTGTTTTCCCAGCATCCCTGGAAACTAACATGGAACTTGTGTGACTCATTTCCCTCTGCTCCAAATCTATGTTTTCATGTGATACTGGCTCTTGGTCCTGCTTTGTACCACTGGTGCTAGACTCTGTGAATATTCCCCGTTGCCAGCTGGTGGAAAGTAAGACTTTCACAGAGGGCACAAAGTGATAGCAGAAGGTAGATATTTTCTTTAGGGTTTGGCCCTCCATTATTATTTTTCCAAGCAGGCATCCAGTAGCTCCCTCTGAGGAGCTCCAACAGCACCCCAGGCCACACTCTCCCCACTAGAGGCTTCCAAGCTTCTTCAGCACACTAGAACACACTAGCAACACACAGCTGTTCTACAAACCCATACATCCTCCACAATAGCAGCTTCAAATACTTCTGAAGATATGAAATCTGCCCACTTAAACCCTTCACTCAACAGATTTGTTCTGGATCATTCTAGAAACCAGGATTAGCCTGCAATTTCTGGAAGGTTTCTTTGCTACCTGCAGACTGCAGTTTCCTATGGTAGCTACACTCTCTTCACAGAAGTCTGAATTTCTTTCCTTGGCAGGGAACCTTCCTCCATCTTTAATTACTATTGTTCACTCTTCCTCACTCTAGGATTGTAGCTATTCTTTTGTACTTGTTAATTCTGGACACTGTTGTATGCCTTTTAGTACTTAATTTGATTGTATTAATGATTCTTTATAATAAATCCCTTTCCCAGCCCCTGCTCCTAGCAAATAATTACTTGGCTTCAAAGTCATGATTAGATTCTAACTGGTACAGCTCATGATCTGAATTTTGCCAATCCAAGTAGGTATTAATTATGTGTAGAATTAGCAATCACAGGATGCTTTCTGTGGTGGCAGTCAGGTTTTAGTCCTGAGGAGTTTCTGGTGCAAAAGGCTATATTCTGCGTACAGCACACACATGTCCTCACTGGACCATTTTGTGGTTAGTTTGTGCAATGTTCATGTCATATTTCTGGATCTAGCTAACCAGTTGGCCTGAAAATTCTAGTTAGTAGTTCTAGTTCTGGTTAGTAAATTTCTAATGAATTAGCTTTTGACTTAAGTGAGCTAGAATTAGTTTCCATTGCTTGGTATTAAGAACATTGTTAGAAATGGCTAATATTTACTAAGGACTTACATTGTTTTTGGGCTTCCCTGGTGGCTTGGGCGTTCAGTATTTGCCTGGAATGCAGGAGATCCGGGTTCAAACTCTGGGTCAGGAAGATCCCCTGTAGAAGGAAATGGCAACCTACTCCAGTACTCTTGCCTGGAAAATCCCATGGAGGGAGAATCCCTTGGAGGGAAGAGTCTGGTAGGCTACAGTCCATGGGGTCGCAAAGAGTCGGACACGACTGAGCGAGTTCACTTCACTTCACTTTACATTGTTTAGGTGTTTTACAATTACTGTATATATATTATATTTAATCCTGTTAAAAATCTGATAAAGTAGCAATTATCAATATTTATAAAACTAAAGCTCAGAGAGAAAAGATTTGTCCAAAGTCACAGAATTAAATAGTAGAGATTATAGTCAAATTGGCATTTGATTTCTAGATCTGGTGCTCTTACTTGCAGTGGCAGATGTCTTCTTTATAACTTTTGTGGCAAAAAGTGTTAGACACTCAGTCATATCTGGCATTTTGTGACCCCATGAACTCTATAAGACCAGGCTCCTCAGTCCATGGAATTCTCTAGGGAAGAATACTGGAGTGGGTTGCCATTCCTTTCTGCAGGGGATATTCCCAACCCAGAGATCGAACCTGGGTCTTCAGCCTTGCAGGCAGATTCTTTACCATCTGAGCTACCAGAAGCCTTTTGTGACAATAATGTGTGATGAAACACAGAGTTTTACTTTTCCCCAACAACAGGAATTAACATTTGACAGTCAAGCTAGAGAGAAAAAGCTATCTCTGCATCATTAATGCTCAATTCAGAGCTCAAATTTTATTGCACTTCGGGGCCAAACTGAGTTAACATTTCCTTAAGATATTTCCTAATCATTTTCTACCCATTAATCACAGTTTCCCTATAAACTGATATTTTGGGAAATTTAAGATAATTATTAATTCTCTATCCAGTGAATGGTATAGATTAGGGAGGATAAGGAACTTGGGGTTAAAATTAATTCTTATCAAAGACAATGTTAATAAAGTTAGTAGGGAGTAAGAATGTTATATCCTTTCTTCCTCATTGTGTGAATAATTTTCTTTCTTAGAATTTACACACTCTAACTCTCTAATCTATTCTTTGGAACATCATTTTATTAATTTACCATAAATGTTAACCAATCATTATTGTTCATTAGATATGTTGATATATTTTATTCTTGAGAAATGCAGAATTTACATTTACATGTTTATTTTTAAAGTGTAAGGAGGTAGTTTGGTCAGTCATTCTTTACATAATTTCAAAACATAGCTTAAGCAACTAAATGCTCCTGGACCATTTTAGGAAGAGGCATGGTTTAAACAATTTAAAGAGCCCATGCACTCAACTGCAGTTTAAAAATTGCATAATTTGATCAAATTGACATTTAAATGTCAAGTACTTTTCCAACATTTCCTTTCCATGATTGCTCACTGCTGAGACATTTGTATATAATTAGGAGCATTTTATCTCCCTCTTTCTTTTTAAAATAAGTATCTCTTCAACCTTATTCTTTGCCAGATTTCAGTGTCCATTTGTTTTCTTCCTGGAATTGAATTGTGGGGTCATTAACTCTGAGTTATTACATTTCTAACAGTCTTAATATTTAATTAAGTGAAAAATCATTTAAAAGAAAAAATTTTTTTAAATAAGGTGATTTACAGGAATGACAAATTCTAAGCCTGTGATTATGTTCATTTGGTTAGAATATGATTTCATTATAAAAATAACTTAAGCATGGAAATTTGGTGGAGAAGTTAAATTTTAAAATATTTGCTTAAATATATACTTAATATTTACTTAAATAAGTACTTAAATAAATACATAAATATTTATTCTATTATTGTGTATATATATTATGTGGCTTCCCTAGTGGCTCAAATGTTAATGAGACTGCCTACAATGCAGGAGACCTGAGTTCAATCACTGGGTTGAGAAGATCCCCTGGAGAAGAGAATGGAAACCCACTCCAGTATTCTTGCCTGGAAAATCCCTGGATGGAAGAGCCTGATGGGCTCATGGGGTTGCAAAGTGTCAGACACGACTGAACAATTAATGCAATATATATATATATATATATATATATATATATATATTAGTTATGACATCTTAATATAAGATATATATCAGATGATATATAGATATAAACTGAAATATATTTGCAAAGAAATAAAAGTTAGAGATACCATTTTAACCTTCGAAGTTAGAGAAGTTTGTAAAAATAATAATCAATATTGGTAAAAGCACAATAAAACTGGAGCTTGTATTTACTGCTGATAGAAACAAGATTTCATATAACTGGGACTTCCCTGGTGGTCCAGTAGTTAAGAAGCCACCTCACAATGCAGGAGACAAAGGTTTGCTCCTGATTAGGGAATTAAGGTCACACATGCTATAGAACAATTAAGCTCACAAGCCACAGCTACTGAGCCCTCACACCACAACTAGAGAGTTTATGCAACACAGTGAAAGATTCTATGTGCCTCAACTAAGACCAGATGCAACCAAATATTTTTTAAAAATAATTCATAAAATTTAAAGGAATGTATACATACCAATCTCCCTTGACTTACAATGAGGTTATATCGTGATAATCTCACTCTAAGTTGAAAATACTGTGAACTGAAAATGCATTTAATGTCTCCTAACCTATGGAAAGCAAAGGAGAAAAGGAAAGATATAAGCATCTGAATGCAGAGTTCCAAAGAATAGCAAGAAGAGATAAGAAAGCCTTCTTCAGTGATCAATGCAAAGAAATAGAGGAAAGAACAGAAGGGGAAAGACTAGAGATCTCTTCAAGAAAATTAGAGATACCAAGGGAACATTTCATGCAAAGATGGGCTCAATAAAGGACAGAAATGGTCTGGACCTAACAGAAGAAGAAGATATTAAGAAGAAGTGGCAAGAATACACGGAAGAACTGTACAAAAAAGATCTTCACGACCCAGATAATCATGATGATGTGATGACTAATCTAGAGCCAGACATCTTGGAATGTGAAGTCAAGTGGGCCTTAGAAAGCATCACTATGAACAAAGCTAGTGGAGGTGATGGAATTCCCGTTGAGCTGTTTCAAATCCTGAAAGATGATGCTGTGAAAATGCTGCAGTCAATATGCCAGCAAATCTGGAAAACTCAGCAGTGGCCATAGGACTGGAAAAGGTCAGTTTTCATCCCAATTCCAAAGAAAGGCAATGCCAAAGACTGCTCAAACTACCACACAATTGCACTCATGTCACATGCTAGTAAAGTAATGCTCAAAATTCTCCAAGCCAGACTTTAGCAATACGTGAACCATGAACTCCCTGATGCTCAAGCTGGTTTTAGAAAACACAGAGGAACCAGAGATCAAATTGCCAACATCTGCTGGATCATTGAAAAAGCGGAGAGTTCCAGAAATACATCTATTTCTGCTTTATTTTCTATGCCAAAGCCTTGCACTGTGTGGATCACAATAAACTGTGGAAAATTCTTCAAGAGATGGGAATACTAGAGCACTTGACCTGCTTCTTGAGAAATATGTATACAGATCAGGAAGCAACAGTTAGAACTGGACATGGGACAATGGGCTGGTTCCAAATAGGTAAAGGAGTATGTCAAGGCTATATATTGTCACCTTGCTTATTTAGCTTATATGCAGAGTACATCATGAGAAACACTGGGCTGGATGAAGCACAAGCTGGAATCAAGAGTGCCGGGAGAAATATCAATAACCTCAGATATGCAGATGACACCACTCTTATGGCAAAAAGTGGAGAACTAAAGAGGCTCTTGATGAAGGTGAAAGAGAACAGCGAAAAAGTTGGCTTAAGGCTCAACATTCAGAAAACGAAGATCATGGCATTTGGTCCCATCACTTTATAGGAAATAGATGGGGAAACAGCAGCTGACTTTATTTTTGGGGGCTCCAAAATCACTGCAGATATTGACTTCAGCCATGAAATTAAAAGACACCCCTTGGAGGGAAAGTTATGACCAATCTAGACAGCATATTAAAAAGCAGAGACATTATTTTGTCAACTAAGGTCCATCTAGTCAAGGCTATGGTTTTTCCAGTAGTCATGTATGGATGTGAGAGTCAGACTATAAAGAAAGCTGAGTGCAGAAGAATTGATGCTTTTGAACTGTGGTGTTGGAGAAGACTTTTGAGAGTCCCTTGGAATGCAAGAAGATCCAATCAGCCCATCCTAAAGGAGATCAGTCCTGGATGTTCATTGGAAGGACTGATGTTGAAGCTGAAACTCCAGTACTTTGGCCACCTGACACAAAGAGCTGACTCATTTGAAAAGACCGTGACCCTGGGAAAGATTGAGGGCAGGAGGGGAAATGTATGACAGAGGATGAGATGGTTAGATGGCATCATCGATTCAATGGACATGCCTTTGGGTGGACTCCGGGAGTTGGTGTGGACAGGGAGGTCTGGAGTGCTGTGGTTCAAGGGGTCACAAGGAGTTGGACATGACTTACTGACAGAACTGAACTGAACTGAACCTATGGAATATCATAGCTGAATTACTTGACCTTCTGTCTGTTCAGGACACTCACATTTACCTACAGTTGGGTAAAATCAAGAATTGTGGAATATCTTATCTAATTTATTGAATGCTGTTCTGAAAGTAAAAAACAAAATGTTCATAAACAACACATTTATCCTCCTGAGTGGCTGAGTGGGAGCTGAAGGTCACTGCCACTGCCCACCATCAGGAGAAAGTATCAGACTAATACACAAAGGTGTCTAATATGATAGCATAGCAGTACAGGGGAACTGGAAAGTACTTAATTTCCCATTACTGAGAAGTTTCAGAGTTGAATATACAATATGATTTCAGTTTAGGAGAATAGAAGAATGAATATGTGTCAATATATCAAGAAGACTTGTCATTGAGAGGCAAGTATATAGAACTTTTACATATTCTGTTAAAATTTCCAGCTATATCGTTTGCTATACTCAAGACTCATTACTTTTATAATTAGGAAAAATAAGTTTTATTTTGAATGTATGAAGATCATGACTGGTCTTCTGCAAAGAGTAAACTATTTTTGAGCTGAAGACCAAAGCTCTCCCCGCATCTCTAATGCAGTTTGTCTTGGGCTATTTAAGCTCTTCATGTCCAATATTAATGATTGGGAGGATAAGATTTAGCCTGCTGTGGGAATAGTTGAGGGCAAAATGCTCCAGGAAGAAGGGAGAAAATTATAAAGGTCAGGATTAATCATTGTGCAATTGCAAGTTTAATGAAATTTCTTTTCTGTTTGGTTGTAAAACCTACTAGAGCTGGACCTTCTACAGGAATATAGCTGCTGCACTTTTCACAGTGCTTTGCACCCTCCATAAATATTTGTATAATCAGTGCAAGAAATCCAGTAATAGCATATTCCTTAATGTTGGAGTACAGGTTCATAAATTATTTTTATAAATAACAAAAAAAATGAATGCAATTGTGCAGTAGTTTGAGCATTCTTTGGCATTGCCTTTCTTTGGGATTGGAATGAAAACTGACCTTTTCTAGTCAGAGAGCATTTTTTATGACTTCAAGTATTGAAATTTGTTTAATGGCACAGAATATGGCTTTCTTGGTTCACATTCCCAGAGTACTTGCAAAGAATGTGTGTTCCACGACTGTTGGGCAGTGTTCCATAAATAGAACTTAGGCCACGATAGTTAATTTTATTCAGGCCCTCTATATCCTTAATTTTCCCTGCCTACTTGTTCCATAAATCATTGAAAGAGGGATAGTTACACATCTGAACATAATTGTAACTTGACTATTAACCCTTTCTTAAGTTGTTGCTTCATGTGAGTTGCTCAGTCGTGTCTGTCTCTTTGCAACCCCGTGCACTGTAGCCCACCAGGCTCCTCTGTCCATGGGACTCTCCAGGCCAAAATACCAGGGTAGGTAGCCATTCCCTTCTCCAGGGGATCTTCCCAACCCAGGGATCGAACCCAGGTCTCCCACATTGCAGGCAGATTCTTTACCATCTGAGCCAACAGGGAAGCCCGTGCATTTAATAGCTATGTAGTAAATAGGTGTTTTTTCAGTAGATAAGTTTATTACTATGTTCCTTTAATGAATGAACCCCCTCATCATTATGAAATATCTTTATGCCTATTAACATTTTTACCTTTCTCTGATAATAATATACTAATTATTTCATCTTCCTTTTCCTTAGAATTAATATAGTGAACCTTTTTTCTCCTATTGCTGTTAACCAGTATGTGTTTACATTTAAAGCAGGTTCTTATAGGCAGCATGTATTTTGTGTTTTCCTTTTTATTCAGCTTAGTATCTTGGCCTTTTGATCAGAATGTTTGGGCCCCTGATGCTTACTGACACGAGCAGACTTAAGTGCATCAGTCTGCTCTTGGTTTTGTGTTTGTCCCACTGTTCTGTCCTCGCTTTGCCTTCTTTTTCTGTGATCCTTTGGCTTAACTATTATTGTGATCCCATTCATTTTTCTGCTTGCTTATTGACTGTGTCTCTTCTTTGACATACTGTAGGGTTGTTTGGGGTGTATCATATACACCTTTAAATTGTCACAGGCTGCCTGCAAGAGGCACAGCAGCGCTTCCACACAGCATTTAGGGCGCCTGCAGTCTGCCTCCACTTCTCCCCTCCCGCCCTTGTGCTACTGGTGGCATGCGCTTTTCTCACACGTTATAAAACTCACAATAGATTACTACTGTTCTTTATTTAAACAGCCAATTCTTTTCATAAGACTTATATGATAAATACTCTTTTATATTTACCCAAAAATTAGCCACCTCTAGTGTTCTTCATTCTGTTTTATAGGTCCAGATAGCTGTCTTCTACCGCTCTGCCTCTGCTTGGAGGGCGTCCCTTATTTTTGGTAGTATAGGTCTGCAGTGATGAACTTTCATCTTTTGTATATCTGAGACTGTCTTTATTTCGATTCTGTTGGGAAAAATATCTTCACTGGATACAAAACCAGGTTGGTAGGGCTTTCTTCTTTCAGTACTTCGAAGATGTTGCTACTCTGTCATCTATCTTGCATTTTTTCCCACAAAAGATATGCTGCAATTCTCATCACTATTCCTCTGTATTTTATATCTTTTTCTCTGATTTCTCCTCATCACTTGTTTTGACCAATCTGATGATGTATCTTGACAGGTCTTTTGTAACTGGGACAAGTTGAGCTTTTGGATTAGAGGGTTTGCAGTTTTCATCTAATCTTGAAATTTTTCTGCCATTAGTTTTCAAACATTCTTCTTAACGCTCTCTCTTTCAGGAACATCAACTCTATCACTGACACCCTGGTCTTTCAGTCCTTTTTTTCTGTTTCTTTTTTAGACAGTTTTCTATTGCTATGTCTTAGAATCCTCTGATCTCTTCCATAACATCTAATCTGCTTTCATCCCATCCAGTACATTTCATGTCAGATATTACAGGTTTAGTCTCTAGAAGTTTATTTGGTTATTTTTTACATCTTTCATGTCTCACTATGTTCAGTTTTCCTCCAGTTCCTGGGACAAATGAAACAGAGCTGCAGGAAATGTTTCAGTGTTCTTATTTACTAATTTTGAATCTGTGTCAATTCCAAGTTCTGACTGACTTTTCTCTTCATTATGGGTTGTATTTTCCTGCTTTGTACTCAGCTGTAGGCTCATGGGAGGCAGAGTAAATCCCCAAAGATATTCACGCCTTAATCCCTAGAGTTGTTATCCAGTATTATTAGTGAATATGCTACACAGTATATTCATTTTTAGGGCTTCTGTAACAAAGTCCCACAGACTGGACAGCTTCAAACGACGAGAATTTATTCTCCCTGTTGTGGAGGCTAGAAGTCCAAAATCAAGGTGTCAGAAGGAGCACACTCCTTGCAGAGGTTCTAGGAAGACTCCTCCCTTAGAGGAGGCACACTCCTGGCCTCATAGACGCATCGCTCCAACCTCTGCCTTTGTCTTCGCATTCTTCCCATTGTGCAAGTCTCTGTTTTATCCTCTTGTAAGGATCACAATAAACTGTGGAAAATTCTGAGAGAGATGGGAATACCAGACCGCTTGACCTGCCTCTTGAGAAATCTGTATGCAGGTCAGGAAGCAACAGTTAGAACTGGACATGGAACAACAGACTGGTTCCAAATAGGAAAAGGAGTACGTCAAGGCTGTATATTGTCACCCTGCTTATTTAACTTCTATGCAGAGTACATCATGAGAAATGCTGGACTGCAAGAAACACAAGCTGGAATCAAGACTGCAGGGAGAAATATCAATAACCTCAGATATGCAGATGACACCACCCTTATGGCAGATAGTGAAGAGGAACTCAAAAGCCTCTTGATGAAAGTAAAAGAGGAGAGTGAAAAAGTTGGCTTAAAGCTCAACATTCAGAAAACGAAGATCATGGCATCTGGTCCCATCACTTCATGGGAAATAGAT
>SJXQ01005402.1:6450-51106 GCA_006408695.1 Aepyceros melampus | reverse complement strand
ACAGCTCTGCTGGGGATTGGGGGGTGGGTGGAGGGGGGGAGGGGGGCTGTCACATGGAAAGCCTGAGAAAGAGGCAGGTAACCTGCAGGGCAGATGGGCGCCTCACTAACAGCCAGCCAGGAAACAGGGGCTCAGGCCCACAGAGAACCAAACTGAGCCACAGCTTGAACGAACCTGGAAGCAAACTCTTTCCCAGAGCCTCCAATAAATATGCAATCGGGAAAACCTTCACTTTAGCTCATGAGATCCTAAGGGCTCATGAGATCAAGAGGGTCCTTTTTGGTCTGCCAAAAAGAGAACACCTGTTTTACAAGATTTTCTTAAGGGCCATGTTTAAGCTGAGAATATGATAGCCCGTTAATTCTATCCATCTCAGTAAAACAAAATGCTTAGCTGAGCTTTTGACCAGTTTGGAAAACACTAAAACAGAACACTTTTGTACATCCAAGCCTAAAGATACCAGTATGTCTTTCAAATACAGAAAGTCTCTAACCACCCGAACTTCAGTAAAATGCTGAACAGACGCTGTGCACTTAGCTCACAACAAGAGACTCACACGGCTCATGGTTTAAGGCCTTCCCAGGCCTGGCAACAGATGTCTAAGTGAGGGGCGCTTTACGTCTGGCCAGCCTGGGTTTGCACCTAACAGCTATACAAGATCTAGAAAAGGGCCTTGAACTCTGCCATCCTAGTTCATGTACAAACTGGGCTAACTCACAGCACACTCACGAACAGAAGAGAAATCGCATACCAAGATGCTAAGTTATCACCAGTGCCTCTCCCCACCCCGTCTCAGCATAGTGCAAATGGCTCAAAATCCTGAAACTTCCAAAGCACATCAGCAGTTAGGCCAGACAGCTGGTGCCAGTGGTAAAAGAAAAGAAAAAAAACCCATCTGCCAATGCAGGAGACATAAGAGATGCAAGTTCAGTCCCTGGGTGGGGAAGATCCCCCGGAGGAGGGCAGGCAACCCACTCCAGCATTCTTGCCTGGAGAATCCCATGGACAGGGGAGTCTGGTGGCCACAGTCCATGGGGTCGCAGCTCTCGATCCTTTCCTTAAAGAACCATTCTCATTAATTACGCCAAAAAAAGCTTACACAACAATACTCTGTATTCTAAAATACATGAAAACAACAATGACAAAACAAAAAAGGCTCAGAAAATAAACTGCAAATAAATATACCAAATTATTAACAATGTGAACACAGTAGCATTATGATTTTTTTCTTCCCACTGGCCTACACGTGACCCTTAAAAAATCATATTTAAACTCCTTTGTGAAACTCAAAATCCTCCACAGCGCTGTATCAAATAACTTCCCCACTCAGTGCCTAAGAAAGGCAGGGAGCAGCAAAGCTTAACTGATGCAGACGCTCACTGGGCCCCCAGTCAGTCACAGACCTCAGCCTACTCACTCTCTAGCCTCGCAATTCACAGTCCACCCTCTGCAAAATCCCAAATTATGGAGTGGCAGCAGCTTCAGAGGTGCACTCAAATAGCTTCAACCGTGAGTATAAACCTTGAATGCTTCACTATACTTTTATAATCAGGGGGAAATTTTTATTTAGGCTTTGTAATTTGAAACAATTGTCATCCATGTTATAAAGGAGACATCATTATTGTTGATTTCTAAATATAAAAAGTATATACACTTCTAGAATTTATCCTTCTGATCATTATGTGTTCCTTTCATGTAGTGAAAAACACAAATTCAAATTCTCTAGAAATCAAAAGTTGAAAAACGAAAGTCTGCCTTAGGCAAAAGATCACAAATCAGGAAAAATATCTATTCTAACTAACCAACAAACTTAAAATGAAGATAGTCATGAAAATCTAAATAATCTTTATCAGTAAGTGAAGAAAATAGAATGATCACGAAGATTCTGAATAATAATTCATTTAAGTTTGTAATGAAATTGGTGTCTTTTATGTAGTGAACTTTATGTATTACTATAACACATGTAATTTAATTTTTTAAATTTTCCCCCACTTCCTTCTTTCCAGGAAAGTCAACATTACTGCTGATGGTTCTACCAACCACACTGCAAAAAGAGATATAACCTCCACCACATTTATTTTTGTAAGAAAAATTCAGTTAACACAAAGAATTTGAGAGTTGATGGTAATATACTAGGTAACAGTATAATCACCTATGTAAATAAAATGCAAAAACTTAAATTTATTAACCAGAATAAATGTGAAAGATTCAGACTCGGCTCATTCTAATTATCAAATTTGCAACATATAAGAAAGTTAAAGTTACTATGAGAACATTTAATTAGAAAAATAATAAAGCTACTGTACACTACGTGGTCATTTTATTTTTGAAAATTATAAAACTTAAGTTTTCAACATTCTGCAAACATATATCAGACAAACACACATAAACATCTCTTAAGAATATGGTATAATTTTGATAAAATGTTCTTAAATTAAAAATTAGGGGCAATACACACAACATACCACTAGCACCACCTTGATTATACTATATATCATTACTTATCAATCTGTAAAAGGGAAAATGTCAGCTAAATTTCTCTACTTCAGAAACTAAAATCGTACGCTCCACCACAGGAGAACCTGAATGCAGAAGTGTGCAGTTTCTCTGGATCAGGTGCAGGGACAACTGTTTTGAAAGATGTTCAATATCTACCCCCAAAAGAGGCATCTAAACAAACAAAAGCTATTTAACAACTCCAGAACACTTAGTCCAAAACTCAGCTCAACCAAACTGAACTGCCAGATCACCAATGGATACACTACCTTCTAGCTCCATCTGCTGGAGTCACAAAATATTTCAATACAAAATATAACACCATGAAGCAAAAAAAATCTATCACTTTTTAATCACACAGACAAAAAACTTCATTCTTTTAAATTAGAAAATTAATTCAAGTTCAACCATATTCAATAATTTCCAAAGCGGTAAAACTAAGTTAAAACCATATTTCACTGGAATTGAAGATCTAATCCAATTGCCAAAAAGTGACGTATAATAAAAAAAAAAATCTAAGAAAGCATAAGCTTTAAAGGAAAGACTACAAGTTTGCTCTTGAATAGTGAGGTTGTGAGAACCTCACAAGTATAGCTTTTGCTTGTGTACTTGGAAAGCAAAACAAAAAACAATTTTAGCGACAAGCTGTGAAACATTTTGTTTTTAAAATTAAAAAAGCAATACGCATGTACTGTAGAAATACTATAAACACAAACACCAAAACAAAATTTTTTATTAAATATAAATTTCTGCATTATATACTCCTACCACTCAAAGAAAACCTTTCTTTCCAACATCTTTCTATATAAACACATATCCATCTACATCATCATCCATATGGTAAAAAAGCTCTGCCCTGTTGGGATCTACCGAAATTTAAGCAAATTTCCTACTTAGATTGCTTTTTATTTCACCATCATAAATAATAAATATCAAATAACTATACAACTAGAATAATGCACATTATAATAAATGACTGAATTATCGAGACCAATTAACTAGAATCTGTTAGTAATATTTTTTTAACTAAAAATGATACCTTAAAATTTAGTAAGAACTGACTTTTGATTTCATGTTTATACATAAGTAAACATGATACTATTTTTCCTTTTTAAGCTTAATTGCTCATAATCTAAAAGTCTGAATTTTTTGACCTTCTGTGGGTCTTGAAAATGCATAAAGCAAAGATGGATCTGGGGCTGCTCTTGCACCATGTCCGAAGCATCATTCTGGCTCTCCTTGCTGGCAGACCACAATGAGGCACACATGCCCTGCAAAGTCAAGCCAGATGCATTGTGGTTATCTTCCAACAGGCTGAATCTTAAAATGGTCAATCGTATTATAAATGTGTATCTTTCTCTGTCTGGTCATAAGTGAGCATAGATAGCTTAGCTGAGAGAAAATACCTCAAAAACTGAAAAATTATTTCCTTATTTAAGATTATAACTTGATTATATCCAAAGGCATATGAAAGTGTCATTTTCATTTTAAACTCACATACATGAAAGTATCGTTTTGAAGTGGATATCTCAGTGGCATTTAGTGTGTTTACAACGCTGGGCAACCAACTACCTTCATCCAGTCCCAAAGCATCTCATCACTCAAGAAGGGAAAGTCACCAAGCAGCTGAATGGTGGTTCCTCTGGAGAATGCCGTACTTCACTTACTCTCTAATGGTAAAGATACAGAAAGTGAATACAACAGACACTTTCTTCTATTTTTACTCTTTCCCTATTTTAATTGTAACAACAAATTAGAATTAAAAATAACACAATTTTAGCTACCATTTTAATTTGCCCTCTCAGTCCCTTTTGTGCCATCCTATAATAAACTATAACCACTGGCATGTCATGGCCCACACCAAGGGAGCAATGAACCCCATCTCTCTCAGCGTCCAGCTGACAGTGACAACGAGCCCCAGCTAAAACCATCAATGAGCAGAAGACTATCAACCTGACCCACTCCAGCTGCAATATCATTTCTATATTGTTTTTGAAGAAAATATTTAATAATTTTCTCACTGTAGACACAGCTACATCTTACTAAAAGATAGCAATTTAGAACTAATTTTAATATTCTATCTATTCATGTCACTAAATTTTGGCCCAGAACCCTGTAATTCCAAGGTAATACAGTTAACATGAAACATTTCAAACACATGTCCAAGATCCAAACCCTTTATTCAAGCTAAACTGAATACATTTATAGATATCAAAGCACTGTCGACACATATTTTAGCCTCTAATCCTCATGTGATTTACACATTAAAGGCACAATCATTCCATACTGATAACTTTTCAGAATAAGCCGTTAAATTTATTTTCAAATTAGGTCTACTCTAGCAAAGTATTCCTAACAATACAATTAATAACTGTTACTCATCCAATCAATGAATTTTACTTGTCCCTGTGCAAGAACTGGGACAGGTAACTCATGGGAGATTAAGAGAATTTAAGACATGTTCCCAGGCCTCAAAAAATTTAGCATAAATTTATAAAACACTAAACAAAAAAGACAAAAAATAATTCAAGAAAATCCCATGAATCTCACAAGACAGCAAATGATTAACACATGAATACGGACACCATCACTGCCCTGGGGTAAGAGAAATCATAGACTTTTGGGGACTACTGACTCTGACTCTGAAATGACACTACCTCCAGGGGACCCAAAACACCACCCCGGTCAGAGCAGGGGCTTGTGGTTGTGGAGGTCAGGGGGTCAAGGGAGTTTAGCTCAGGCTGCTCACGTCTCACAGTGGGTCCCTGAACCTGTGCTGCAGTTCTTTCCCTAGGTCTGAAATGCCTAACCGGAACGTGCTCAAATGCAGGCAGAATTCCCACACAGTTCCCTGACCTGCAGAATAAGAGCTATCACCGTGAGAAAGACCAAGCAGAAGCCACTAGAACCACCTCTAACTTGGAAACCATAACCCACAAGAAATCCCACATTCCTGAAGGTAAGGCGGGAGGAATGAGAAGGGGCTGACTCTCACATCCCCAAGAGGGACCTTGGAGAATGACTGTAGGTTCTTAGCAGCTTAACCAGAGCGCGACTGTCAACCAGGGGGTGCTACGGTGAAGCTGCTGCAGCTGACTGTAAGGGCAAATGAATACATGCCCTGGTACCTGGTATGCCTGCTGCTGCTGCTGCTGAGTCGCTTCAGTCATGTCCGACTCTGTGCGACCCCATAGACGGCCTCCTATCAGGCTCCCCCGCCCCTGGGATTCTCCAGGCAAGGACACTGGAGTGGGTTGCCATTTCCTTCTCCAATGCATGAAAGTGAAAAGTGAAAGTGAAGTTGCTCAGTCGTGTCTGACTCCTAGCGACCCCATGGACTGCAGCCCCCCAGGCTCCTCCGTCCATGGGATTCTCCAGGCAAGAGCACTGGAGTGGGGTGCCATTGCCTTCTCCCCTGGTATGCCTACCTATGTGACAAAAGCTTTTTTCCTCCATCCCTGGCCATGAGGCCTGCACTGGCAGGGGGGTTCTTCACCACTGGGGCCACCTGGGAAAGCCCACCAGCGAGGCCCGGCGGAAACCACCTGCTTTCAGCTGGCAAAGCAAACAACTCAGCCTCACTGTCCTGACTTTGGGGCCCAGCTCCTCCTGGAGTTGTGAGTTGTCACAACTGAGTTGAGGGATCTCCATCACCATCCCCTTCCAGGGACTGCACACTGCACCACTACAGAGATGACAGCGCGCTAGTCAGACCTAGCAAGAAAGCAGCAGCAGCGACTCAAGACTTGTCGCAAGACACTCCAGGGCCCAGCGGTCTGAGTCACAGCCCTTGTGGGGCCTCTCCTACGCCAAGTAGAGACGCACTGCTCAGGGCCTTCTAGGGATTTGGAAAAGGAACATGCTCCTCGCCTGGGTGCACCGCTCCGGCCCACTGCTGAGTGATATAGAAAGCTGCTGGTTTTAAGCAGGGCTCAAAACAAGAGAAGGCTCTGTAGCAGGCCCAGGCAGCTCTGCAAGCTGCTCTGCCCTTGGCCTTACGACTCAGCAGATCTAGTGGTGCTGGAAGTGCCGGTAGCAGAGAGGATGCTGTTCAGAGCCCATGACAGACCCTGGAGGGGAATCACAGCAAAAGCCCTTGGGATTTTGGAACAAAGTCCTGCCATCCCCCTGCAGGTAACTACTACCTTCCCTCTGAGAAAGCTACTGGCTTGCTGTCAGGCTTGGTAGAGACTGAACTCTTACCTGTGGGCCACCATGCACTGGCGGGTGTGCCAGGCCATAAAGCGGACTGCACAGCCACAGCCCAACTCCAGACGCAAGTGGTGATGGTGCTGAGCAGGCCCCGAAGGTGTGAGTAAGCCACAAGGAAGTTGCCCGGATGCCCACGGGCCCCACTTCCCTCCCCGAGCTGGACTGTACCTGTGGCCTGGTGGGCATTCCTTCTGATCAGCTGGCAGAGGAAGAGATGGGGCCTGGCTCGCAGACGGGTCTGCCAAACATGCAGACACTGCCCTGGGGGGGGGCGGGGTGCGGACAGCCCTCCCTGGGACATCTACAAAGGCCAGCAGTGACGGGGAATCCTCCCAGTGGACAGGACTTTGGGCAGTGCACCTGACCGCTCACTTTGCTCAGAACGGCCAGACACATAATCACACGTTCATACCGGCCTATGGCTCAGCTGGAAGGTCAGGGACTTGAAGGAGTATGACTGGAAACCCGATCGCAAGGAGATCTGGAGATGTGTGTGCAGACAGCCACTCTGAATGGGAAAAAGTGTGAGCTGATTTGCATCCCATCAAAGGGAGGCCTCAGCAAAGGCGCCTCATAGTGAAGCGGACAGGTGGCCTTGTCCTGGTCTCACAGATCCCGTCAGCCCCCTCCCCAGGCCACCCTGCCATCGCCCAGGGGGCTCATCGAAGAGTGGCCGCGGAGCTGGGACGGAGCTCACGTGCAGCCACGGCAGCGCAGACGCACACTCCACAGCCGACCCGGCTCCTGTCCCCACTGCCCTCAGCCCCACACGGAACCGCACCCCAGGTGCCCCCGTGACAGTCTGGCCCCACTGATGCTTACAATTTTTAAAACACAAAGAAGCAAGCATATCTAAGGTTGACGAATCTCCAACCCCAAGACAATCTAAGGAAACAAACACTCTTTGGATGTCATCTACAAGATTAAACACAACTATGAATTCAGAAGAGAAAGATAAATATGAAGCTTTATGAAAGTCACCTCAAGCAGCTCTACCAAAAAGCCAGAAGCAGAAACACAGTCAGGATCATCAAACCCTCGAGAGCAGCACCCTGTGCTGGAGGCTAGGGCTTCCTAAGGCCTACCACGAGAACGCACTAGAAGCAACGACGTAACTTAGGGGTGCCTCCTCTAGCCCCCCAACCCTCAGTAGAGGTGGTCACTGGAGGGAAAGCCACTGTTTACAGTCTACCTACTCACTCAACACATGTTTACTGGGCTACCGCTATGTGGGAAGCACTGCTCTAAGCCCCGATTCATAAACAAAGCACAACGCCTGAGCTTAAAACTCTTACACAATAATCGGAAAGGCAACCAATACAAACACGTACATTTACTTCAAGGTGAAGACTCCAGCACAAGCACACAGCACATCGTGTGCTGACGGTTCTTACTTTCAGTCCATAAAAAGAATAAACGAACGGCTACGATCAGAGCACTGAAAGGTCATTAAGTATGTCATGCGCTTCTGTTCAGTAAAACTGGAAACAAAGGCCAGCTCCCTCATAATTCGGGTTAGCCTGGACTGAGACCCCCTGCACTTACAGGAAAGCACCTGGAGCCAATCCTCAAAATGCATGCACCACAGACCGCAGCGTCAGGAAGAGGGAGGGCCGAGGGAACAGCCTCAGCCAGCATTTCAGACATGTGCCAAACCACTCGCAGTCATATATTATCTAACTACTGGTCAGCAGCAGACTGCTGCCTACACGTGTCCGCCAGGAGCGCTGCTGGTGCTTTGAGCCGCGGTGACACAAGCCGCTCTCCCGGCTCCGGCGTGGTGTCCCACCTTGCACACTGGCCTCCCAGCGAATGGCCTACTTCCTGCGTCAATTTCAGTAAAGACCTTAATTTGCTTGAGTTCAATTGCTAAGCAATAAAAATGGAGTAATTTCTTTTTATTCACTTAACAATCAATCCTAACTCTACTGAATTCATGTGGTCTTCAGGGCGTCAGTGACTCCATTTGTTTCCAGTTTCAAGTGTGACAGAAAGCACAAGCCCAATGTAAAACACCCGATAGACTACGGTGTCAAAATTCTTCTTGTCAAGAAACAGGATAAGCAGTATTAAAGGCCAACCAGGAAGGAAACATTTGCAATTAACCTGACAGTTAATCCTTAAAAAATTGCAAAAATGGACACAAGAACAAATGCAAATGACCAATAAATGTGCTTTGTAAATACCTACCCTCACTAGTAATTAAAGAAATGTAAATTTAAAAGGGGAAATTTCTCATCTATTGAATTCCATTAGGGTTCCATTTCATTATTTATTCAGTTATGTGCTCAGACGCACACACACAATATTCAAGGGTTTCAGTTCAGTTCAGTCGCTCAGTCGTGTCCGACTCTTTGCGACCCCATGAATCGCAGCACGCCAGGCCTCCCTATCCATCACCAACTCCCGGAGTTCACTCAGACTCACGTCCATCGAGTCCGTGATGCCATCCAGCCATCTCATCCTCGGTCGTCCCCTTCTCCTCCTGCCCCAATCCCTCCCAGCATCAGAGTCTTTTCCAATGAGTCAATTCTTCCCATGAGGTGGCCAAAGTACTGCAGTTTCAGCTTTAGCATCATTCCTTCCAAAGAAATCCCAGGGCTGATCTCCTTCAGAATGGACTGGTTGGATCTCCTTGCAGTCCAAGGGACTCTCAAGAGTCTTCTCCAACACCACAGTTCAAAAGCATCAATTCTTCGGTGCTCAGCTTTCTTCACAGTCCAACTCTCACATCCATACATGACCACTGGAAAAACCATAGCCTTGACTAGATGGACCTTAGTCGGCAAAGTAATGTCTCTACTTTTGAATATACTATCTAGGTTGGTCATAACTTTTCTTCCAAGGAGTAAGCGTCTTTTAATTTCATGGCTGCAGTCCAGTATTCACAGTAATTCTCTGGGTTGTGAAACTGTAATACTAATTTTCTTCACTATCAATTTTGCTTTCCAAATTTTCTACAGAAAATATGTATTTCTTTAAACACAAACACAAAGGGGTAAGAAAAAAGGTAGTTATCTGTATAAACTCCAAATCGATTAAACAGTTACGTGCAAACAAAACCATTTTTTAAAGAACAAGAAAAAAAGGAGTATTTGTCATCTCATGAAGGGAGATCATCTTCTAAGTACAATTACAGAAACGAAAGGAAGAAAAAGACTGGACACATAAAAAGCAAGAATCCTGCAACCAAAAACGCAACATTAAAAAGCAAGATAACCAGAAAAACATACTTACAAAAATCTGATAAACAGCTGACGCGTTTCACATATAGAGAGATAACATGATTCAATATGGGAAAAGGTGGGCAAAAGACAATGAAACACGCAAAGAGATATGTGTGTCAGATCTCTGTATATATCTGACAAATTAAAATGTCCTGCCTCATTAAACGTTTTCAGAAAATCGCAGAGCCAAGATTGAAATTCAGATCTATTTTGCTTCAGAGCAATACCCCACATTGCCAAAATAAATCATTATTTTTTAACCACATTAATTTTTAAACCATTTTTACTCTAATCCCAAAGAAGGGCAATGCCAAAAAATGTTGAGAGCTACCATACAACTGTGTTCATTTCACATGCTAGCAAGGTAATGTTCAAAATCCTTCAAGCTAGGCTTCAGCAGTACATGAAAAGAGAACTTCCTGATATACAAGCTGGATTTAGAAAAGGCAGAGGAATCAGAGATCTAATTGCCAACATTCACTGGATCATAGAGAAAGCAAGGAAATTCCAGGAAAACATCTATTTCTGCTTCATTGACTATGCTAAAGCCTTTGACTGTGTGGATCACAACAAAATGGGAAAACCCTACAAGAGGTGGGAGTACCAGACCACCTACTTACCTCCTGAGAAACCTGTATGCAAGTTAAGAGGCAAGAGTCAGAGCCAGATATGAAACCACGGCCTGGTTCAAAATTGGGAAGGGAGTACATCAACGCTGTATGTTGTCATCCTGCTTATTTTACTTCTAGACAGAGTAAATCATGCAAAATGCTGATCTGGACGAAGCACAGGCTGAAATCAAGATTGCCAGGAGAAACAGCAAAAACCTCAGATATGCAGCTGATACCACTCTTATGGAAGAACAGCAAGAGGAACAAAGAGCCTTGTGATGAAGGTAAAAGAGGAGAGTGAAAAAGCTGGCTTAAAATTCAACATTCAGAAAACGAAGATCATGGCATCTGGTCCCATCACTTTGTGGCAAATAGAAGGGGAAAAAGTGGAACAGTGACAGATTTTATTTTCTTGGGCTCCAGAATCACGGTGGACGGTGACTGCAGCTCCTTGGCAGGAAAGCTATGACCAACCTAGACAGCATATTAAAGAGCAGAGACATCACTTTGCTGACAAAGGTCCACACAGTCAAAGCCGTTTTCCTAGCAGTCATGGATGGATGTGAGAGTTGGACCATAAGAGGGCTGAGTGCTGAAGAATTGATGCTTCTGAACTGTGGTGCTGGAGAAGACTCTTGAGAGTCGCTTGGACAGCAAGGAGAGGAAGCCAGTTAATGCCAGAGGAAATCAACCCTGATGTTCACTGGGAGGACTAAGGCCGAAGCTGAAGCTCCAATACTTCGGTCACCTGATGGAAAAAGCTGACTCACTGGAAAAGACCCTGATGCTGGGAAAGACTGAAGGCAGGAGAAAGGGACGACAAGAAGGAATGGTTGGATGGCATCATCAACTCAGCTGACATGAGTATGAGCAACCTCCAGGAGACAGTGGAAGGCAGAGGAGACTGGTGTGCTGCAGGCCATGGGGCCACAAAGAGTGAGACAAGACCCACCAACTGAACAACAACAACAACAACAAGTTTGAAAGTCTGCCCTTGACAAAACAGCTTTCCCCTTCCTGTCACATATTCTGAAATGACTAAAGAAATGAACAGCAAATAAATAAAACAGAAACTATGGTAAGCCTTTTTTTTTTTTAAGGTCTGAAATGGAGAGTTCTGACATATCCAAATAAATCAAAATTCTCTTGCTAAATAATTAAATGAAAATGTACTTATCAAAATCATAGTATAAATGCTGCTTCTTGTAGAAAAGCTTTTCACAACTAAGTATCAGACTAGTAAGTAAAATCTGATTTTCTAATTTTATGAAGGACTCAAATAGTTTACTGAAGGAAGACCCATACTTTTATGGAAAATAAGAAAGGGAAAAATTTTAAATACAGTACAGTATAAAGTGAAAACACTAATTGTGATTATATTAAGACATATGTACTAACCATGAATCAGGGAGCCATTCAGCCACTGAATATAGTAGTTCTGAGGAAAAGAAAGCAGGATTTCATTGCTGATTATCGAGAAGGGTAGAAGCAAGACCGCTCCCGCTGACACTGCCAGGGTGAAGGTGCTCAGAAACAACCTGGAAGGGGAGAGCAGCGTCAGCAGAGGCTGGACAGGCGGTGGCCACCGAAGCCACCAGAGAGCGGCCACGCTCTGCAGCTTCACGTCCGGAAAGAGCTGGCATGCTCTCACTGGGTATATGCAGTTGGGAGACAAACGGTATGCGCACGGTCCCAGGAGTTAACCTAGACCAACTCTAACTCTCCTGTGAAAGGACCACTGAGCCCACCAAGTGGGCCTAAAGAGACGCAGGCTGGAGACAGCGCGCTCCACACGCTGATGGGGAATGAACAGAGTCTCGTTCCTCTGTCAAATTTAAGCATTTACTTCACAGCTGCAGTCAATTAGCAATGCTGGCAATATATGCTAGGAGCAATGCAACAACTGTTTCAGGGGACAAAAATACTTGTGAAAACTGTATGAAAGACGACTTAAGCTAAAATGGTTATTTCTGGAAGAAAAACTTACAAAGCCATTGGTCAACTATCTCTTAAAATAGGTAAAGGTTAAATAAACTATATAATAAATTGTAGGAAACTATTAAACAATATTTAAAAGATGATTTTGTCATTTTTTAAAATAGGACAGCTCAAAATGTGTAATATGGAAAATGTCTAAAAGTTAAAAAGAAAAAGCACAGACAATAAATATAAACCATGCTCTCTCCCACCCCTCTCCCCAGCACGTACATTTTCACACAGGAAAAGAGGTACATTAAAAAAAATCTAGCATAATATATAACAACTCCTAGGAGAGGGCCCATAAGGGGCTTTCACTTTCTCAGTTATACGTGTCCAAAATGCTTAAAATTTTAACATCTAATTTTTAAAGTTTTTTGAAGACTAAAATGACAAAGGAAAATGGAATCTCCCTCACTAAAATTAGAGATGAAATTTTAATTTAATATCCATTCCATTAAATTTAATGTAGGAAGAATGTGAAAATACATGTAAGGAAAAAAAAAGTCATACTAAATGCTCAAAACACATCTAACAGAGTGACTTTGAGGCCAGTGCCATCTTGTGGCAACCAAGAGAAGTGTTTTCCTACTTAAAAGCCAAAGATAACCTCCCCTGTTTAGCAAATGACTGATAAACTTTTTAATGTAGACATATGATACATGTCAAAAATACAATTCAACTCTGGCACAGGAGAAGGCTTACCAAGTGGTTCTGCTGGACGGACAGCCTGTTTTCTGGGGAAAGTGGGGGCCCATCTCCACCCCGTGCACTGCCAGCTCGGGCACCCAGCCCCAGCTGACCTCCTGTGATCTCATCCCTGTCCTCCGCCTGTGACAGCCACCTCTGCTCCCTCCTTCGCACCCACAGGCCCCGCCCCAGGTCCTGCACGAGACTCCCAACCCACCCTCCCAGGCCAGCCACAACAGGGCCCACACACTGTCGGGCTCCCCCACCCTCCTCACAGGGAGGGGTTCTCAGGCTCCATGTGTCTGAGCAGTCGGCCCTCTCCCTCGGGGCCCCTCTTCGTCCTCTGCCCCATGAAGCCTTCCCAGCCCCTCTACTTCTTGACCCTCAGCACACTGGCCAGCAACCCAGCTGTAAAGGCCCACTGTGGCTTCTAAGTCTAAAGCTAGGAGGTGTATGTCACCAAGGACACGCAATTGTTGCTGAAATCAAAAGTTACCCAAAAATCCTGAATATATGGTCACCATAAATATAACAGTGGACCTTACATCCAAAACCTTCTAGAAGGTATTGTGACCGGCCTTAGAGATACAAAACAGGGTCATGCCATCTGCTGCCCTTGAGTGGCTAGAACTATCCATAAAAGGCTGACGCGGCACAGCTAAACGCCAACAAGAGGTCCTCAAAGTAGGGCCCGGGGTCAAGCCAGACACGCAGACGTGGTGACTGCTTATGCAACTGCAGAGAAGTGTTCCTCAGAACCGAAGGCAGTTCCAGAAGCGTCGCCTTCTGAAATGGAGCAGGCTCTGATGGCAAGGCCAACAGGACTCCCCGGTGTGGGCTGAGAGAGGCTAGCGGATGGCCAAGACCTTCTGCTGGCTCCTCAAGCAAGCAAATTTCAACAGATAATCAGTCCCCAATTATCCATGTGTTTGCTTACATGTACTTTCTTGAAAAAGCTGTTGTAATACTTTAAAGTTGCTGTAATACTTTAGGTGAGTTTTTTCCATATTTGTGCTTACAAGGCAGTATTAAGTTTTGAAAATTCATGATTCTAGAACTAGAAACAGGAGAAATGAACATTAAAATACATACGAATCCTGTTGACTATGGCATCTTCATCTTCTTGTTCATCTGCAAAAATGTTCAAGGCATTAATATTTTTATCTTCCAACAAAATGCTTCATTAATTTAATAAAACATAAAATATAAACCTGAAGAAGCAATTTTCCAACTCTAAATCTCACTAAATCAGATAGGATACAATGTGGTTAAAGAACAACAAGAGTCTTTTGACTGATCAATCCTGATTAACAAAACTCCCATATGTAAATGAAAATCTTCCAGATCTTTAGTTCTCAGGGAAATAAAGCTCAGTAGCGCCTTGGAACCACATTCAAGCTGACTGTTAGACGAAGTCAGTGAAATTGCTAGTGGATGAAGTTTTCTGGTTGATACTGTGTGTTAGTAGCTCAGTTGTGTCCAATTCCTTGTGACCCCATGGACTGCGGCCTGCCAGGCTCCTCTGTCCATGGGATTCTCCAAGCAAAAACACTGGAGTGGGTTGCCATTCCCTGCTCCAGGGGATCTTCCTGACCCAGGGATCAAACCCACGTTTCCTGCATTGCAGGCAAATCCTTTACCATCTGAGGCACCAGGGAAGCCCCTGGTTGATAATAGCCAAAAAAAAAAAGAAAATTATTATAAAATTAAACTTCAGAATCTTTTAGAACTCACACACTTCCCTGTACTTGGGGGCTACTGGTAGTAACCTAAGAATGAGGATTTCACCCTAAACCACCCTGCACCCCACTGCCCTGGCGCTGGGCCATTCTGCCCCAGTCACAGGCAGAAACACACCGCGCTGCGCGTCTCTCTCCAGGAGCAGACGGCCCTTGCTCTGGTGCTGCCTCACCCGGCCCTCTCCCTCTCTCATGGAGGTTGGCCGTCTTTTTAGTCCTCCCACATAATCTTACCAGCTAAGGAAACTATGATCCAATTACAAAAATATTACACAACACCCCAGCCCTCCTGTCTCCTCAACACCTCACTGGGGTTGTCCTCAAAGGCTCTCTGTGTGAGTCTCTGGAATTCTGAGTACCCACCGGCTTCAGTGACAAGGCATATTTGGGCCATTCTCTTAGTCCAAACTCTGTTCTTAATTACTGGCTGCCCAAAGTACTTCTACAACCAGAGAGACCACAAAGTACCAATTGTCACAATTAATTTTTATATTGCTGTGCCTACATCTGATCAACCACGAAATCTTGAAGAGTGTTTCAATAGCTCCACATCCATTTCAGTTCTATTGCCAATCCTCTATCAACCAGGTCCAGGGTCTTCATTACTCTTCTGTGATTACTCTAAAAAGCATCTGATAGAGCTCCAGTTTTCCTGCTTATCATCCCCTAATTTCCTCTACAACAATGCACTGTTCATTCACTCTCTCTCTCCCTCGTTCGATGCACATGTTCTACGAAGCTTGACGCCAAGACATCCTTTAAAGCAGCTAAGATACTGTCTTGGATCCCAGTTCTTCAAAATTTTGAGAGATTAAGGAATCCAAAGAGAATTTCAGTGCAGTCACAAAGCCAAGCAGTGCTCTACAGCAAACACTATTTCCTGACTTCTTTAAAAATTCTTAAAGTTTAATATGATGACATAAGGAATCTTTAATATATGAAATCCTTAAATATTCACGTGGCACCTACTATTAGCCTAGAATCACAAGTGGAAATCTTGTGATTTCAAAGAAGTAGCTCAAATTTAACAGAAGTCAGTAAAGTAACTAGTTATTTTATTAAAAAAAAAATGGTTACTTACAAAACTCTGGCATAAAAATCTGTGAATAAATCAGCACAAAATTCATTTTAAAAAAAGACAGTGGTCCCCCGGTGAGACAAGGATACATATGAGAAAATAAAAGAAGAACACAACATACAACTGAACGTTAAATGGCACTAGGCACGTGTGCTAAGTCGCGTCGGTCACACTGGACTCTCTGCGACCCTGTGGGCTATACCCCACCAGAATCCCCTGGCTCCTCTGTCCAAGGGCATTCTCCAGACAAGAACACTGGAGTGCCGTGCCCTCCTCCAGGGGATCTTCCCGACCCAGGAACCGAACCTTGTCTCTTTACATCCTGCCTTGGCAGGCGGGTTCTTTGCCAGTAGCACCATCTGGGTATTATGACACTCTAAATTCTACACCACTTTAGAAAGAAACAATATTCTGGCAGTGAGAGAAAGAACAGGGTGGGGGTGACGGGGGTGAGGATGTTCAAACTCAGAGCCGAGGAACCAAACATCCTCATCAACTCTGGAATTTCTCAGACACTGAGGAGCCCTGGGCTATTCTTAGTTGAATATAAGAATGAGAATAAACAAGGGCTCACGGCTAAGAAGTAGACCTGGGTCTGACTACTGACCCTGCAAGTAGTCAGATTCCCCGAGGTTATTTTTAGTGCTCTTAGCATCAGGCAACTGCGTGCTGCAGCCACAGGCCTGTGAACACACTAGCCGCGCTGACAGGTGCGCATGGCCGCGGAACATGTCTAGACTGTGGCACCAGAGGCAGAGCTTCCGGTAGCGTGTCTGTCTGCTCACCTGACTTTCTCTTGTACCTCGTGATGATGACGTAGGAGACAATGTAGAGAACGGCGAAGAGGAGGAAGCAGATCTGAAAGGAAAAATCCAGCACAGTCACAGTGTTTGCATACCTTCTAAGTAAGCCAAAATACATCTTTGGTATTTATAAGGAAAAAGAATTTAATCTATCACGTAGTAAACATTTTAGCTAATGAAAAGTATTATGAAGTATTAACTTACACAAGCCAGTCAGCTCAGTTTAAAATCATTCCAGAAAAAAAAGCCCAACGGACATTTTTCTTTTCATAAACTGACCAAGTTGTTTTAAAATCATGGAACTATTATTAAGAACGAGACTATCACTGACAATTTTGAAAAGTAAACTCATGAGATGCTACAAACCCCACCAAATATTAAAACACACTCTGAAGTTTCAATAACATTTAAAGAGTATGCCAGCACCCGCACCTGACAATCAATGAGAGAGATTCAATTATAGGAAAATGTGGACGTCCCTGGTGTTACAGTGGATGAGAATCTGCCTGCCAGTGCAGCCGACATGGTTTGATGCCTGGTCAGAAGACACAGGCGCCGTGGAGGAGCTAAGCCCACACACCACCCCTGCTGAGCCCTCGCTCTCGGGCCCAGGGGCTGCAAGTCCCGAGCCCGTGCGAGGGAGTCTGCCAGGCAGAGCCACCGAGCCCTGCCCCGGGAGCCCCTGCTCCACAAGAGAAGCCACCACGAGGAAAGGCCTGTCTGCCCCAACAAAGAGCAGCCGCTGCTCACTGCCGCTAGAGAAAACCCACGCAGAGCAACGGAGAGCCCCCCACACAACCAGAATCAAGACAGAATTTTCATTAATCCTTTTAAACTTACGCACCATGGTTACACATACAAGAGGCCTCAGAAATCAATGTGGGGGCGAGGATTATTCAGTAATTACACCACAGATCAAAGCAAACAGCAGTTGCACAAAACAGTTTTTCAGTATTAAAGTCCTTTTAATTTCTATCTTATCTAGGGTATGGCAGGCAAAAAAGGATGGGTGAAGGAATGGGAGATCTCATGACAGTTAACAACCAAGTATGCTTGAGATAAAGGCTTAATGGAACTGTGGACCACACCAGAAATATTTTGAAGACTCTCAAATGAAACCATTCCAGAGGATGATAAAGCTGAGAGATCTCCCTTGTACGTGGATTTCTGAAGAAGGGCTGGAGGCCGTAAGACAGAGAACGACCTTGGACTAGGCAGTCAACAGCCACGGAGCAGGGCAATGACGTGATCTGACATACTGCAAAGGGTTTAGTCCAGTTACAGTGTGGGAAGTACACCAGAAAGGGGAAGTGACAGGAGCAGGGAGAACAGTCAGCAGTCACTCGATAATCCAGAGGAGACGTCGCGGACACTCTGCGGTGGAGGCGATGAGGAGGGAGGTTCTGAAAGCAGGCTTGACAGGACTTGCAGGATCAACATCGGGCTCTTGGCCTGAGAAACTGGAAAGACAGAGTCACCATTTCCTGAATCGGGGAAGGTTACAGGAGGAGCAGTTTGGGGCAGAAATAGGAAGTCGAGTTCACATTGTCTAATTTGAAACATTATTATTCACTCAGGAGAGGAGAGACTGAATGCGCAGTTGGATATAAAAATCTGTGCAGTCCCGTGGAGGGTCCAGGCTCAGGGCGAGAAAAGGCTCAGCGGCAGGAGACAGCACTTACGGCCGTGAGACCAAGCGCGCCTCCCACTGCAGCGGGGAGCGCAACATGAAGGGAGGCCTGGGAGCAGAGCCCCGGCCCCTGGCATCTGGGGCCAGCTCGCCACAGGGAGACAGCGAGAGCTGCCGGAGCAGCGGCGGCGAAGAGGCCGAGGCGCTGAGAGCCAAGTGGGGAGCCTATCCAGGAAGACAGAACCATCGCCTGTGCCCAGGGTTGCTGATGGGTCAGGTAAGATGAGGGCTGAGAGCTGACAGCCGGGTTTAGCAGCGTGGAGATCATGGGCGACCTTGACAAGAGCGGTCTTTCTGGAAGGGTGGAGACAAAACCGTGACTGAAATGAAATGGATCAAGAAGGGAGAAAAACTGGAACAAAATGAAAGTAGTTCTTTTCAGGAGTTTTATGATAAAGGGCAGCAAACAGAGGCAATGTGGAACAGGCTCTTGAGAGGGATTTAAGATGAGAGCAGTTACACAACTGTTGGAAAGATCTGCTGCTTCCTCACTGACGCAGGAAAGGCAGAATCTCTGAAGAAAGGCATTCAGCTGAGGGGCCACCGACACAACTTTATGCACAGTGAGGGAGGAGGAGAGGCCGGAGCCGGGGACACCCGAGCCCCGCTGCAGGCGGCAGGGGGAGGGCTTATACTCTCCCAGTGAAAGAGAAGCAAGCACCTCAGACGAACTGCCCATGAGGGTGGGACACGACCCACGCACGTCACACAGGATACTCGGAGGTCAATGCAGCGGAGAAACACCACAGAGGTGGTGTTCAAGTTTAAACACATGTGTAAAGAAACGATCTTTAACGTTCCAGGCAAGCCCAAGCCAAAACTCGAAGCAACACAGGAAGCCTGACGATGCTGCCCCACGTGAGATGAGAGCCTGATCTTCAGACGCTGAGGCAGGGTAGGCTGAGCTCCCATGAACCATCACAGGCGTGATGCCTCTAACAGGTACCTGTCTCGCTGTATTCTCCCTGTTCACTGAACCCATGGCAGACAAGGCGCAAGCGGGGAAGCTGGAAGACAACTCAAGGAGTCGCGGGAGCCGCAGACACGCTCACACTCTCCTGACTGGCAGAGCAGCCGCAGCAGCAGACGTGTCCTCGTGGCTGACCCAGCAGACACGCTGTAGCGCGGGCACGACGCACAAGGGCTTGCTCAGGAGGAGCCCATCCACGCCTTCCCGACGACGGCGGCCGGCGGCCAGGCGGGCCCATCATGGTGTGCACGCGCAGAGCTGTAAGTGAGCTCAGCTGTCACCCAACACGTGTCTGCACAACGTGGGGCCAGAGAGCCTGACCACCGCCACCCGGCCAACTGCCCTCTCCCTACATCCCACCCGCTCAGGGCCTCTCACTTCACAATCTACACGCAGCCTGTCTTCCGCAGTCCTCCCCTGGCGAGGAACCCGGACCTTACAGAGTAACTTACGGCCTTCACAGTACACTGCTCCAGGCCCGGGACAGGCCTCCACGGGACGCCGCTCCGGGCCCGGGACAGGCCTCCACGGGACGCCGTTGCAGCCCAGGGAGTAGCAAAGAGTCAGGCACGACTGAGTGACTAACACTTTTCCGAGAAGGCACCCCTCCCAGCTCAGGCCCCCTTCAGGTTCTTTACACTTTCAAGATGAGGTCTCCCATGCTACCCTCTACTTCTCTCAGTAAGGACCCACTAAACCCTCCACAGGCACCAGGCCCACTCCTTCACCTTCAAAGGGGGGGGTTTGCGGCATTCACAGCGCACATCGCGAGTCTGCATCTTTGGGGTCACAGCCCGCGTGGCGAGCTAGGGTTCCCGCCCAGCCTCTCGCTGCGGGCACTGACACTGCCGCTCCACTCAGCTGTACCATGGGCCTCACTAACAAGCAGGGACCTGCAGTCTCATGAAGTTCCACAACCTCTGTCTCAGGGAGGGGTGAGTGCTTACGACACCAACCATTCTATTTCGTCCCCAGAACAAATGATGCTGTCCACCCCTGTGCTCAGATTCACAAAAGCCGTGCTGCCAAGGACTCCCCTCGCCTTTGCCGAAACCACTCACCCAAGTCGACCCACTCCAGCTGAGTGTGTGGTCGATACATCGTGAACTCAGTCACACCAGGGCCACTTGAGGACGCCCCTCGGGCCACAGGCTTCTCATGCGTCCCTTTCTGCTGCACCACAGGCCTCACCTGCGGGCCTCACCATGCCCATGGCCGTCGTCGCTCATGACGTCCCTGCCGGAGGAGCTGGGTCCTCAGGGCCGCGCACCTCGTGCCCCAGTGCACGCAGACGCTGGTCCAGTGAGTCTCTGCAGCTGCACAGCATCACAGAGGGCACCATCCAAACCCGCCTTCAGGGCGGTGGGGAAAATCCACCCGGAGTGCCAGCGAGAGCGCTCACTTTGGGCAGGCTGGTAAGGAGTGCACGTGGAAGGCCCCTTTAAGGAGGAGGTACACACTCTTTCTCTTTCACATTCTTTTGCCTTAGACACGTAGGCCTTGTAGGCAGCAGTATCGCTTGTTCAAGGACAGGCTTTTTTGGAACTCAGAACGTTCGTTGAGGGAGACAGTCTGGGTAAAACCTCCACAGCCTTGAGCTCTGGGCTACCCGGTTCCTTCCGGCTGAGCCTGTGTGGGTGCCATCCCAGGGTGCATGTTACGGGAGAGGGCCTGGGCCAAACTGTTAGCAGCCTTCAGGTGTGTTTTCTGTTCTCAGCAGTGAGCAGGAAAGTGTATAACGCTCTGCCTAAACGAGCAAGGCAGGCGATCCTTCTGCCCCCTTCTTCTGTCTGTGTCAGAAGCTTTTTCTGCCACTATCACTTTAATAAAGTCTCTACCACACAAAGCTCCGAGTGACTGAGACTGTCTTTGGTCCCAGAGTTAAATCTTCTCCTTTGGAGACCATAGATTGGGGGGAAACCGTTCACTGCATGCGTAAGCTGTCAATACCATCTTGGAGGCTCTTCCGGATCCCAAGACAAAGCACAGCTATCATTTTGGGGGAGGAGCTATAAGCCACCAGCAGCAGCAGTCCGTGCCACCTCACTGAGCAAACGGGAACTGCCCGCCTGCAATACCTTTTGAATGGTAGCCAGTGAGTCGTCCACTGCTCCCCCGCCTCCCAGGAGGGGCCATGCCGAGGGGGCCGCAGCCACCTGGTGCCACTTCCGCTGTGGCGGCCGCTGGTTGCCTCCATCCGCTGGAGCCTCGGGCTCCTCCACCTGCTGGCTGTCCTGCTGAGCATGCCAACTGTCTCGCTGTTCACACTGTGTGCTGAACCCAGGGTAGGCGAGGCGCGAGCGGGGAAGCTGGGGAAACCCGAGGAGCTGCAGGCACTGCAGACACGCTTATTCTCTAATGGCAGGCCAGCAAGCGCAAGGCAGCCGTGCTGCACCTTCTCGGGGCTGACCTAGCCACGTCGAAGCCGTAATGAGCACACAGGGCTCTTCAGCTCGAGCTGCCACATGTTTACAGCACAAAAGTGGCCCGTGACCCAGCGGGGGCACCACGCCGCGCCCGTGCAATGCAGTAAGCGCTCTGGGCTGTTACACAACCACGTACGTACAAAACGGGCGAGAGCGAGGGGCTGTGGGGCAGAGAGCCGACATCACAACCTGGCCAACCAATTACCTTTCCCTACCATACCCTGCTCCCTGTCCTCCCCTTCATGGCCTCTACTGTGGACTTCCACTTTCCACCACCACTCATTCACTCACTCTTCCAACCACTCAGCTCACTTCACACCCGCTGACCAGCTCAAAGCACTTCTGGCAGCAGGCAGTGAAGAGCCACCGCCAAATCACACTCCATGATTCCACCTGCCCTCTAAGCGGCACCCTGGCTTCGGCGACCTTCCTCCTCCTCTGACTCTGCTCCCAGACTCCATCACTAACTGGCTTCCCTTTTCCTGCCGGCCTTTAAATCTTCTTGTCTATGATTTCTGAGTAAAGCCAGAATCTTCTCCCAGGGTTTTAACCACCAACCCTCAGAACCCCTAGACCACTGTTTGAGAACCACTGGTTTAGGGCATCAGCAAGAGGAGTGAAATAATGGGCCATAAAACCTAAGTGGATTGAGAGAAAAGTGAACCCAAGTGACAGACAGGAGTGGACACGCCAATCCACTGAGGCTCCCGGGAAAGAAGCAGCTGCAGAAAAAGGGCTTGCCCAAGGAAGCTGGAAGAGCAGAAAGCCGTGAGTACAGCACGCTTCAGGATTGTTTAAAGTTAGTAAAATTAGTAAGTAAAGCTGGTAGTCTCGGGAGTCCCAAGATGTTTGTGCAGCAAAGTGGTGCATGAGAAGTCATGAACATGACTGGACAAATGGAAACCGAGGCAGCAAAATGCATGGCGTGAGATGGACAAGACTAACGGAAAGCGACTGCAAGGCATGAGACGGACAAGACGAACGGAAAGCGAGCCCTGTGAGAGCAGAGAGGCTGACAGTTATAACAGCAAATGGACATTGCACTACTTTGGAAATAAAAGTTTCTGTGAATATAAGCTGTATCAGACTGGAACAAAACAGTCACAGAACTGGTCAGACTATTTCCCTAGCTCCAAAGACGAGTCCAGGAGCAGGTGCTCCTTCTCAAATGAGCACATCTTTAGCAGAAACAGACCCAAAGGGACGCGTAAAATGAGAACAAGGCACGGCGGGGCCTCCTATTCTCCTCCCTCCAGAGGGACAAAAGGAAACACCTAACCAAAAAAGGGGACACCGCAGCTCCTCGCCTTGAGAGGTGAGGCGTGCCAGCAGAAAGGGAGAGGACGGCTCTGAGGGCCCTCTGAGGAGACGGAGCTCCTCTCCCCAGACAGGGAGGAGAGCGCAGGGCTAGCCGAGCCTGCAGCAGCGGCACGTGCGCCTCTGCTCTCTGCCAGCCTCAGTCCTGATGCTGAGCAAGAATGGCCAGGCATCTGGAAGCTGAGTTCCCAGCCACAGGTAACCTAATAGAGGTATTCCTAAAGTCTGCTTTATATCACTTCAGCTTTGGGAAAGGAAAAAAAAGTGAAAGCGAACATCTCTTTCAGCTCAGCGTGTCTTACTGAGTTATACAGAGGCGGTGTCCTCCGCAGCCGTGAGCAGCCCCGCCCCGCTGCTGCCTCCCCGCCCGGCTCCTGCCTCCCCGGGGCCGGGGCGCAGTCAGCATCCCAGCGCTGAGCCATCGCTGCTGTGGGCGGGTCTGTGAGCACCCGGGCTTCACCGATTTATCCTGCGTGTCTGTGAGCAAGCGACTGCTTCTCTGCTCTGTGCCACTTCAGCTTAGGAAGGCTTTCCTAAGACCCTCTTCTTTCACATGTTGGGAAAAATCTATAATATTAAATTGTTCCAAGCAAATACACTTTAAATTCCAGGCGCACGATTTGAACCTAAATGCACGCTAGTGCATTAGAACCGAACTGTACGACAAGTTCCCATTTAAGACTGGTGGCTTCAGCTACTTCAAGATGACGACAGGTGTGAGCATCGTCTGAGAGTGATGGCTACAAGCAGCCTCAAGGAGAGCTCCCACTGCAGGGTTTCTAGGAAAGTCCCGGGAGAAGAGACAAGTAAACTGTAACTAAGCCAACAATCTCATTCCACAGCAGAGCCAACAGGCCTGGCTTTATCTTAAGGTTGCGAAATCAGAAATCAGAGATGCTTAGTATCCTTTAAGTGAACCAAACAGTAATTAAATTAAAATTATAATGCTTTCAAATTACCTTAAGAGCCAGACTATGTAGTGAAACACAAGAAAACACAAATAGTTACAAAAAAATAACATAATAAAGATGAAACATATTAAAATCATAATTGTAAATAAAACAAACTACTAAAAGGACCGTCTAGTCAAGGCTATGGTTTTTCCTGTGGTCATGTATGGATGTGAGAGTTGGACTGTGAAGAAGGCTGAGCGCCGAAGAATTGATGCTTTTGAACTGTGGTGTTGGAGAAGACTCTTGAGAGTCCCTTGGACTGCAAGGAGATCCAACCAGTCCATTCTGAAGGAGATCAACCCTGGGATTTCTTTGGAAGGAATGATGCTAAAACTGAAGTCCAGTACTTTGGGCACCTTATGCGAAGAGTTGACTCATTGGAAAAGACCCTGATGCTGGGAGGGATTGGGGGCAGGAGGAGAAAGGGACGACCGAGGATGAGATGGCTGGATGGCATCACAGACTCAATGGACGTGAGTCTGAGTGAACTCCGGGAGTTGGTGATGGACAGGGAGGCCTGGCGTGCTGCGATTCATGGGGTCGCAAAGAGTCGGACACGACTGCGCGACTGAACTGAACTGAACTGAACTAAAAGGAAACTCTCAGATTAAGGCATAGCTAAAATAAAGTGACTCAGAGGCTAGACAATAAACAGGGACATACTGAGCAGATGCCAACAGCAAAGAAGTTAGAATGCCACACGCTTTTCCCCTCAGACAAGCTGCACTAAGACAGAAAGTGTTAAGACCAGCTGGGGCGCTCTGTCAACAACGGGATACCCACAATGAGGAACTAATCTTCACGCACCAAAGAGCGCAGCACCAAAATACATTCTTAAAACTAAACATGCAACGAATAATAAAGCAGTACACTGCGAGCATGCCAGGCAGTCAGTCGTGGCCGACTCTCTGTGAGCCCGTGGACTGTGGCCCGCCAGGCTCCTCCGTCCAAGGGATTCTCCAGGCACGAGTCCTGGAGTGGGCTGCCACGCCCTCCTCCAGGGGACCTTCCCGAGCCAGGACTGGACCCGGGTCACTCCGTGCTGCAGGTGGGTTCCTGACTGACTCCCCAGGGAAGCCCCAAGGGCCCCACACTCTGGCACTCCACTCCCTGCAGCCCTCCCTCCACTCTCCAAGCCTCTCACAACTGCGAGAAGATTCTGGCTCCGTGGGTTTGCCCATTTTGGATATTTCATATAGAAGAATCATGCAATATCTGACTTTTTGTGTCTGGCTTTTCACTAAGCATGTTTTCAAAGTTAATTCATGTTGTAACATGCATAAATACATCATTCCTTCAGACTTTTTATAGTAAAATAGACCCCTACTTGATGAAAAACACACTGTGTTCTTGTTGCTAGCGCTGCAAGCATTCTGTTCAGATATACTTGCATATGTACACAAGGATATATGTACAAAGACGGCTATTGCTTCACTGTGATTGCAACAACCACCTTTCAAAACAGAGACGACAAAATGAACAGTGTTCTATTTCCACACTTAATCTGAATACAAAGCACGTGCTGGTATCTACTCTAACAGTAACAAACTAGGTCTATCACAGTAAGTTGCCCAATGTCTTTCAATCTGTGCTTCAACAAAGAAAAAACAGTGTTTCCTCACAAAAAATAACACTTGAGACTTTTAACAAGGAGTAAATATTCCATCTCTCAAGATTAACACAGCAAATTTCTAGTTCATTAATGTCATCTACAATATTACTCTTTATTACTTATTCTTAAGATTTTTCAGATTCTATGCATTCTTACAACGCAAGTCATGAGCAAGAAGCTCTTTAAATCCATTCTGAGACCCGTCTGAGAAAACACGAAGGAAGGGCAGCGTCACTCGTCCTCTGGGCTCCTCCTCCCACTCGCAGCCCTTCCAGCCACACAGCCTCCCTCCACCTGGATCCCCACAAACCCCTCGTTCACAGGCTGGAGCACAGCAATGATCTCTACTGAATGCTTCATGGAAATAAAACTTGTCTCCTAAATCTCCTAAACTATGTATAATATTTAATATATTTTAGGTATATTGGAGGTACTAACACAAATAGGAACGATCTTGACAATCTCCTGAATCCTGCTGAGTGCCTTGATAAAATTTTAAAATAAACTGAGTAAATCACATTCCCTTCCCACTGCTAGTTTCTCAGCCTCAATCAGGTATGATCAGGGAAAAGGGAAGACACTCTGAACTGGATGAAAGGTGAGAGTTTAGATGAGACTAGACTCAACTGTCCAATATGTGAAAGTGACTATCAAGCTGTGAGATGGGCCCCAAGTTGCCATCAGGGGTACGGCACAGAGATCCAACAGAGTACCGCTGCAAGCAGCAGGAGGAGAATGTTCCGCTTCTTTATAATGTTTCCTAGACAGCACTTACAAAACAGAGACAGCTCTTTGCCAACAAAGGTCCATCTAGTCAAAGCCATGGTTTTTCCAGCAGTCATATATGGATGTGAGAGTTGGACCATAAAGAAAGCTGACCACCACAGAACTGATGCTTTGAACCGTGGTGCTGTAAGGAGATCAAACCAGTCAGTCCTAAAGGAAATCAACCCTGAATATGGGAAGGACTGATGCTGAAGTTGATGCTCCAATACTTTGACCAACTGATGCAAAAAGCTGACTCACTGGAAAAGACCTTGAAGCTGGGAAAGACTGAGGGCAAGAGGAGAAGGGGCCAATGGAGGATGAGATGGTTGGATGGCATCACTGACTCAATGGACATGAGTTTGAGCAAACTCTGGGAGATGGTAAAGGACAGGGAAGCCTGGCGTGCTGCAGTCTACGGGGTCGAAAAGAATCAGACACAACTGAGCGACTAACACTTTTCACAGGTATTTTGTGGATACTCTTTACCAAGTTGAGGAAGCTCCCCACTATTTCCAGTTTACTGCGAGTTTTTATCATGAATGGATGCTGGACTTTGTCAAATGCTTTTTCTGGATCTACTGATACCATCTTACGATGTTTCTTCTTTAGCCTGCTGATGTAATAGACCACACTATGTGGCTTTTGTAGCACAGTTCCAACAGGGTCTAGTTCTTTTATACACGGCTGGAGTCCGTTTACTAGTGTTTTCTTGTGATTTGTGCATCTATGCTCATGAGAGGCAGCAGTCTATAGTCTTCCTTTATTACAGTGTCTTTGGCATTAGGGTAATACTGGCCTCATAGAATGAGTTAGGGAGTTTTCCCTCTGCTTCTATTTTCAGTAAGAGATTGCAGAGAATTTATATCACTTCTTCCTTAAATATGTGGGAGAATTCACCAGCCAAACCATCTGGCACTGGTTTTGGAAGGTTAACAGCTGATTCAAGTTCTTTAGTAGATACAGATCTACTCTAACTATCTGCTTTTCCTTGTGTGAGCTCTGGCAAACTGTATCTTTGAAGGAATTGTTCATTTCATCTTAAGTTTTCAAATCTGTGGGCACAGAAACGTTCATAATACCCTGCAGTATCGTTTCAATGCTAATGGAATCATCTGCAATAGCTGCTCTTTCATTTCTGATTCTAGTAATTTGTCTTTTTCCTGTTTATCTCAGATAGCCTCAGTTCAGTTCAGTCGCTCAGTTGTGTCCAACTCTTTGCGACCCCATGGACTGCAGCACTCCAGGCTTCCCTGTCCATCACCAACTCCCAGAGCCTGCTCAAACCCATGTCCATCGAGTTGGTGATGCTATCCAACCATCTCATCCTCTGTCATCCCCTTCTCCTCCTGCCTTCAATCTTTCCCAGCATCAGGATCTTTTTCAATGAGTCAGTTCTTTGCATCAGGTGGCCAAAGTATTGGAGTTTCAGCTTCAGCATCAGTGCTTCCTATGAATATTCAGGACTGATTTCCTTCAGGGTTTCTTCTCCTTTCCAAGTACTTCAGAGCTCCCCAGTTCTATCCGTGTTACTAACCTGCAGTCTGCCTGGACTGTGGTGTGAGGGCAGACCTCGTGCGGTTTCCGCTTCAAGGCGTGTCATGGAGCGTGGCTCACCTAGCTGGATGCTCCGTGCAAGCTTGAGAAGAGCGTGCATTGTGCTGCTGTTGGATGAAGGCGTCTATAAATGTCAGTTAGATCCAGCCGACTGATCATGTTATTTAGTTTCACCATATATGTATATGCTTACTGATTTTCTGCCTACTGGATCTGCCCATTACCAACAGAGGGGGTGCTGCAGTCTCCAGCTGTGTTAGCCTGAGAAGGCAATGGCACCCCACTCCAGTGCTCTTGCCTGGAAAATCCCATGGATGGAGGAGCCTGGTGGGCTGCAGTCCATGGGGTCGCTACAAGTCGGACACGACTGAGCAACTTCACTTTCACTTTTCACTTTCATGCATTGGAGGAGGAAATGGCAACCCACTCCAGTGTTCTTGCCTTGAGAGTCCCAGGGACGGGGGAGCCTGGTGGGCTGCCGTCTGCGGGATCGACAGAGTCGGACACAACTGACGCGACTCAGCAGCAGCGGCAGCAGCTATGTTAGTGGATTCACCCGTTTCCTTTGGCAGCTTACTCAGTTTCTGCCTCAGGTATCTTGATGCTCTGCTGTTAGGTGCAGACACATTGAGGACTGTTATGTCCCTTAGGAAAGCTGACTCTTTATCATTATGTATTGCTCCTTTCATTCCTGACAATCTTCCTCGCTCTGTCCACCTTGTCTGAAATTAACAGCTACTCCAGCTCTCCTGATTAGTTAACACGGTGTATCTTTCTGTATCCCTTTACTTTGTGTGTGTGTGTGTGTGTGTGTGTGTGTGCGTGCGCGCGCATGGGCGTGCACACACGCGCACACATGCTCATTCATATCCAACTTTTTGCGACCCCATGGACTCTAGCCCACCAGGCTTCCCTGTCCACAGGATTCTCCAGGCAAGAATACTGGAGTGGGTTGCCATTTCCTCCTCCAAGGGATCTTTCCCACCCAGGGATTGGACCCAAGTCTTTCACATCTCCTGCATTGGCAAATTGATTCCTTCCCACCAGCACCACCCAGGATAACACACTTTTAATATATCTGTATCTTTATATTTAGTGGATTTCTTATAGACAACATACACTTGGGATTTTTAATTCACTCTGACAATCTGTCTTTTAAGTGATTTATTTAGACCATTAAAGTAATCACTGATATTGTTGTTTTAATAATTATCATAGTTTTAACAATTCTCTATTCATTAACCATGCTATTCAGATTTTTGTCTTTAGTCTTTTTCTGCCATTTCTGGTTTAAACTGAGGATTTTATGTGATTCTATTTCCTCTCTTTGTTAGCCTAACAGTTACACTTCTTTATAAGTATTTTTGTTGGCTGCCCTGGAATTTACAATTAAATACACTGTACTGCTTCACAGGCAGTGCAGCTACCTTACAGAGCTTTCCCAATCTCCTCCATCTGTCCCTGTAACGTTACTGTCATTCATTTCACTCATCCACCAGCTAATCACTGGATACATGGTGTTAGCACTTTCAATAAACTGTTATATGTTGTATTAAAAATAAGAAATTTATTTAACCTTAATTTATTCTGAATACTTTTTCTTCCTTTATGTAAATCTGAGTTTCTTACCTAAATAATTTTCCTTCTCTCTTTAGAACTACTTTTAAAATTTCTTGTCAAGCAGGTCTATTAGCAACAACTTACCTCAATTTTTGTTTGTACTGTATAGCACAGGGAACTATCTTACATATCTTGTAATAACCTATAATAGGGTTCCCCAGAGGCTCAGGGTTAAGGAATCCCCTGGAGAAATGACAACCCACCCCAACATTCTTGCCTGGGAAGTCCCATGGACAGAGGAGACTTGCGGGCTACAGTCCATGGGGTCGCAAAAGAGTCGGACACGACTTAGTGACTAAACAGCAACAATAGCCTGTGATGGAAAAGAATCAGAAAAGGAAAGTAGATATAACTGAGTCACTGAGCAGCACTGACTGATTGAAACTAACACAAGGTTACTGTGAATTTAATGGCATTTCCCCTGCTTTTTGACTATGAAAATCGTTATTTTCATTTTGTACTGGGCCCCAAAACTTAGGTAGCCAGCCCTGGAAAAATCTGAAAACATGCAACTTCCTGGACAGCAAGTACAGAATATGGAGGAAAAAGTCCCCATCACCTTGTTCTTTTAAGATCTAGACATTAAGTTAACAAAGCTACATCAGGTTCTCTTAGTAACTGCAAGAACTCTGAAACTGGCTAGCTACTCACAGCCAGGGACTCCCAGCTGGGACTTGATGACTCTCCCATGGAAAATAAACAGCTTCAGAAAACATTAACATCAGAGAAGACCACTCTATGACCATAATGGGTAAAGAATGAAGAAGATCACTCTGTGGTTATGTTTGAACAAAGACAAAAAATGTGAATTCTGTCCAAATCACAACATGACCGACCACTCCCCGCCCTGGCTGATGTGACTGACCACTCCCTGCCCTCACTGATATGACGACCGACCACCCCCCGCCCTGGCTGACCGAACGACCACTCCTCGCCCTGGCTGACGCGAACAACCCGCATCTCTGCCAACTGCGGCATGAGCCTCACTCAGACTTTTTCCACCCTGTGTGTGCAGCTGCTCAGCCGTGCCCAGCTCTTTGCTACTCCATGGACAGCAGCCTGCCGGGTTCATGTGTCCATGAAATTTCCCAGGGAAGAATACTGGAGCGGTTTGCCACTTCCTATTCCAGGGGCTTTTCCCTCTACATGTGATCTATTAAGATATCCAGTCACGGGGCTTCCCTGGTGGCTCAGAGTAAAGAATCCACCTGCCAAAGCGGGAGACACAGGTTTGATTCCTGATCCAGGAGGATCCCACATGCCTCAGAGCAACTAAGCCTGTGTGTGCCACACCACTGAGCCTGTGCTCTAGACGGAAGGAACCGCAACTGCTGAAGCCTGTGCGCCCTAGAGCCTGTGCTCGGCAGCAAGAGAACCACTGCAGTGAGAAGGCCGTGCATCGCAGCTCGAGAGCAGCCCCCACGCTCCCCAACCAGAGAAAAGGCTTTGAGCGACAAACACCCAGCACAGCCAAAAATAAACAAATAAATGTTTTAAAAGAGAAATCTAATTCTGTGCACCTGAGGTCCAAAAGGAAAAGGAAATAAAAAGACAGCAAAAAGAAGAAAGGAAATGGATCATTACCACCTCAGAGTAGCAGCTAAATGTGCTACCATTATACTAATTGATAAGAGAACTCTGAAATATTCATAATATTAAAGATTCATAATACTAAAGTAAGATTATTACATGAGCTTTTAAAAACTAAATACTACACCACATACAAAAAACTAACTCAAAGTGGATCAAAGAGCTCAAAAACATCAGTTAAAACTATACAACTCTTAGAAGAAAACATAAGGGAAAATCTTCATGGCACTGGATTTGCAATAATTTCTTGGATAGAACACCAAAAATACAGGCAACAATGACAAACAAGTAAATAAATAAACAGGGCTTCACCAAAATTTAAAACTTTAGTCCACCAAAGAACACTATAATAGAGTAAAAAGGCAACCCACGGAATGGAAGAAAACATTTTCAAATCACAAAGGGATTAATATCCAGAATATATAAAAAATTCCTAAAACTCAACAACAAAATAACCCAATCCAAAAATGGGCAAAGGACTTTAGATAGACATTTCTTCAAAGAAAATATACAAATGTCCAAAAGCACACAAAACAATGCTCAGCATCGCTAACCATCAGGGAGACACAAATCGAAACCATAATGAAATACCACTGCACACCCACTAGGATAACTGCTACTTTTTAAAAAACAGAAAACAACATGTGTTGGTGAAGATACAGAGAGACAGAAACACTGGCATGTTACTGCTAGGACGTAGAATGGTCCAGCCACTGTGGAAAGCAGTATGGCAACTCCTTAGAACACTAACCAGGATCACCATGAGACCCAGAAACTCACACTCTGGGCATATCCCTGAAAGAGCTGAAAGCAAGGCCGGGAACAAGCACTCATACCCCCATGTTCGCAGCGGCATCATTCGCAGTAGCCAGGAAGCAACCCAGGCTCCCTGATGGGTGAACGGAGGCACTAAACAAGGCTGTACACACAACGGAATTTCATTCAGCCTTAGCAAGGAAGGAAATTCTCACACATCCCTCAACACAGATGAAACCCGAAAACATGCCAAGTGAAATAAGCCAGACACAAAAGGACAAATACTATACAACTCCACTTACATGAGTCACCTGGAATAGTACAATTCAGAGAGACAGAAAGGAGAGCGGTGGCTACCGGGAGCTGGAAGGAGCGAGGAACCACTCTTGATCGAAGGAAACAGCTTCCGTCTGGAATGGCGATAAAGTTCTGGAGATGGATGGTGGTGATTCACGGCAGAGCAAATGTGCGCAGTGTCACTGAAGGCACACTCAAAAACGGTAAACTGTAAGCTATGTGTATTTTATCTTCTTGGCAAAACAAAAAAAGTTGAATAATGTAAAGAACTGGCACCATGGCCGTCAGAGAAAAAAACTAACAGGAATCCAAAGTGGAAAGAAGTTATAACTGTCACTATTTGCAGATGACATGATAGTGTGCATAGAAAATCACAGATGCTGCCAGAAAACTACTAGAGCTCATCAAGGAATTAGCGAAGTTGCAGGACACAAAACTAACCCATTACTAACCAGGGGATTTCTGCAGAAACTAACGCCTGTGGCTGGCAATTTTTCTTTTAGCCAGTCAAAAATCCTGTTATTTCACTAACACTTTGCAGGTTATTACATTCAATAGTTACACCTGGCACACCTGTAAAGTCTTCCAACTTTCATGGAATGTTGTCTTTAATCCACAATTCTGTAGAAACAAAGGCCCATTCTCTCCATTATCATGAATTTCATTTTCACTTTCCATATCAGAATCAATCACTAAGGTTTTCTGTCTTTTTGTTCATCCAATATTCACAGCGTTTGAATCAGAACTAAACTCTACAGAATGATCATCTTCTGAGGAACAAGCAGAGAAAGTATCTGCATAAAACTCACTGAAAAATTCTTCACTCAAAATTTTGCAGTGTCATTTTGGAAAATTTTACGTTTATAATATAAACACAAGGTTGGAACAAAAACCTAACAAAGCAAAATGTGAATGATAATGATAATCATTAAGTTGTATAATGAACCCTTGATTTAAGCTCCAGCAACTTTGCACGGTGATGTTAATTGTGTGTGTGTGTGTGTGTGTGTGTGTGTGTAAGTCACTCATTCGTGTCTGACTCTTTGCGACCCCATAGACTATACTCCGTCCCATGGAATTCTCCAGGCCAGAATACTGGAGTGGGTAGCCTATACCTTCTCCAATGTTAATTGTTTCACTCCCTAAAAACCTATCAATACATCTCCAGTCAATAATGTTCCGGTAACAAAAGCTATATTACGATATTTCCAGTTAATACACAGAAATCTCTTGCATTCCTATACATTAACAACAAAAGATAGAAACGAAAATTAAACACTTGGGAATAAACCTACCTAAGGAGACAAAACACCTGTACTCTGAAAACTATAAGACATTGAGAAAGAAGTCAAAGATGACACAGATGGAAAGATATACCATGTTCTTAAATTGGAAGAATCAATACTGTCAAAATGACTATTCTACCCAAGGCAATCTACAGATTCAATACAATCCCTATAAAATTACCAATTTCATTTTTCAAAGAACTAAAACAAAAAGTTTTTTAATTTGTATGCTAACACAAAAGACCCCCAAATAGCCAAAGCATTCCTGAGAAAGGAAAATGGGGCTGGAGCAATCAGACTCCTTGATTTCAAATTATACTACAAAGCTACAGGAGTCAAAACAATATGGTACTGGCACAAAAAACAGAACTACAGATCAACAGAATGGGATAAAAGGCCCAGAAATAAATTTATGCATCTATGGTCACTTAATCTAGGACAAAGGAGACAAGAATTTGAAATAAAGAAAAGACAATCTTTTCAATAAGTGCTGCTGGGAAAACTGGACAGCTACATGTAAAAGAATGAAATCAGAACACTCTCTAACACCATACACAAAATAAACTCAAAACAGATTAAAGGGCTATACATAATAAGGCTGACACTATAAAACTATTAAAACATAAGCAGAACACTCTCCGACATAAATCGCAGCAATATCTTTTTGTATCCACCTCCTAGAGTAACAAAAATAAACAAATGAGACTTAAATACACTTAAAAGCTTTTACACAGCAAAAGAAAACATAAACAAAATGAAAAGACAACCCACAGAATGGGATAAAATGCCTGCAAATGAAGCAACGGACAAGGGATTAATCTCCAAAATATACAAAGAACTCATGCAGCTCTATATCAAAAGAGCAAACAACCCAATGTGAAAATGAGTGTGCTCAGTTGCTCAGTCATGTCTGACTCTTTGCAACCCTATGGACTGTAGCCTGTCAGGCTAATCTGTACGTGGGACTCTCCAGGCAAGAACACTGGAGCAGGGTGCCATTGCCTCCTCCAACGCCTGAAAGTGAAAAGTGAAAGTGAAGTCGCTCAGTCGTGTCCGACTCTTAGCGACCCCATGGATGCAGCCCACCAGGCTCCTCCTTCCCTGGGATTCTCCAGGCAAGAGCACTGGAGTGGGGTGCCATCGCCCTCTCCAGCAGTGGGACACTCCTCAGCCATGAAAAAGGACAGGATGGACCGAGAGACCATCACACTAAGCAAGGTCAGAAAGTGCGAGAAAAATACATTCCACTTATACGCAGTCTTAAAACAAGATGCAAAGGAACTTGTTTACAAAGCAGAAACAAACTCACAGACTTCAAAACAAACCTACTTTTAAAAATAAATGAAAAAAGAATTGGTGACAAGTCCTAGAGAAAATCAAGCATTCATACTCATTCTAAATATGAATACTTCAAGGAGGGAAAGCCAAAGACTGGAAATTCACCAAGCTTGGTCACTGTCTGCACTGGTTCTGCAGCAACAGAGTATATCTATCATCCAAGGGTCCCGTGCCAGGAGAGGGAGGGGTGAGGAGGAACAGAACTAAGGAATTCTAGAATCAGTGTCAAAACTGAGTTGTTTCTAGGATAGTGGACCAAAAAAATAAAGCTCCTGGCTACTAAAATATGGGTACTTTTCTCAATCCAAATAAAAGAATATCTGATTAATCTAAAATACAGCCAAAATAGACCAATGGAACTGCACAGAGTTTCAATTAAATCCCACAAATATACAGCTACTTAATTGTGTGATTGGGCTTCCCCGGTGACTCAGATGATAAAGAATCTGCCTGCAATGCAGGGGACCTAGGTTCAGTCCCTGGGTTGGGAAGATCCCCTGGAGAAGAGAATGGCAACCCACTGCAGTATTCCTGCCTGGAGAATTCTACGGACAAAGGAGCCTGTCAGGCTACAGTCCATGGGGTCGAAAACAGTTGGACACAACTGAGTGACTTTCACTTTCAATTTGTGACTAAGGTCATAAATACTGCTGAAGTGATCAGACATCCAAGCGAGAAAAAAATATATATAACTCCTACTTTATAACATACACAAAAAATAAATTCCAGATGAACTGTAGGCTTAGAGGAGGTGGCTGTTAGTCACTAAGTCGTGTTCTAGGCTCCCCCGTCCTTCACTATCTCCCGGAGTTTACTCAAACTCATGTCCCTTGAGTCAGGGATGCCATCCAACCATCTCGTCTTCTGCTGCCCCCTTCTTTTTTGCTTTAAATTTTTCCCAGCATCAGGGTCCCCTCCAATGAATCAGCTCTTCGCATCAGGTGGCCAGATGATAGGAGGAGTAAATCAATAAAGCGTTTAGAGAAAAGCACAAGAGAGCATCTTCATAACCTTGGAGTAATCAAAGATTTTTTTAAACAGGACATTAAAAAAATCACTAGTCATAAAAGAAAAACTTCTGATAAAGTGAACTATATTAAAATTAAGAATTTCTGCTCATAAGATATCATTAAGTGAAAAGGAATCCACTGAATGAAAAAAAGACTTACTATATACATACACATATATATACATATATGTGACTAAAGGATCATATGCAGAAAATACAAAGAACTCTTGCAATCACTATTAAAAACATAAACAAGTTTAAAAATGGGGGAAAGACCTGAAGACTCTTCACAAAAGATTTCCAAATGGCCATAAAAAAATATGAAAAGATGCTCAAATTCTTATCATCAGGGAAATGCAAATAAAACCTTTTGTGCAATAAATACCATGACACTTATCAGAATGGTTAATTTTTTTTTTAATGCTAAGTATTTGTACAGACGAGAAGCAAATCACACCTCTTCTACAGTGCCAGTGGGAGTGTAGATTGGTACAACCCACTTTGGCAAACTACTTCAAAGTATCTACTAAAGAACAAACCCACAAACCCACAACCTATAACCTAGAGGTTCCACGCTTAAGTGCAGACCTAACAAATGCACACACACACATTCACCAAAAGCCATGGACAAGAATCCTGGTAAACAGAGCCTGAAAACGACCGAAGCTCCCACCAACAGGAAAATAAAAATGAACTGTGCTAGACCAACACAACCACAGCATTACGGATGAATTACAATCACATACAACACAGAGGAATTTCACAAACGCTGGGCGTGAAAGAAATCAGACCCAGAACAGTGCATACCCTAAGGTTCCGTGTGTGTAAGTTCAAAACTAAGCTCGTCTGTTAAAGCCAGGACAATGGTTCCTCTTGGTGGAACAGAGAGGAACCAGACAAGGAAAGGGGATGGGCCTCTGGGATGCCAGCCATATTGCCTCTCAGTCTGTGTTCAGGACTACATCAGTGTGCTTAAAGCACTTCAGGCTGGGCATGGATGACTATGTACTTCTGTTTATTTCAGCTTCAAGTCACAAATTTAAACTAAAATGCTGTATCACAGTCCACGAGTTCAGAACTTATATTTCTTTATTCCAAGGTATGACTTGGCAGAGTGTTCTCAATTTCCTAGATCAGTAACTACACAAACTAGGCAATTCTCAACCAGCATTTTCCACCTAAAACCAAGAGACTGAGTTTGAGAGAAGGGAGTAAGAAGAAGGAAGAGGTCACAAGAAATACCCCAAGTTTACATATTTTACATTGTGATGAAAACACACATACACACAACCATAACGTGCTCCAGTGCCATCAGGGAAAGGTGAAAACATCAAAGGAGGTTGTAAGGCCAAGCCTGCTTCCCGACCCCTGGCAGCAGCACAGAAGGACAGAGGACCAACAACAGATGTCTCCCTTCAGATGCTGCTTCCAGAGCACAAAGGACTTCTGCTCGGGGCCCTCAGCCCCATTGACCTTGGGTCTTCACAACCAAACGCCAGGTTTCGGAAAGGTGTGTGCTAACCAGGACAAGGGTCCCAGCCGGGCTGCGGAGGCTCGCTCCTGACTGGGCTAGGAGACCAAGCTCGGCTCCTGCCCGGCGCCTGCGAGGGCCGCCCAGGTCCTGCTGGACGCCCGCCTGCACACTTGCCTACTCTGCCGGGCCACGGGGGAGCCGGGCCACAGGGGTGAGGCCACGGGGCTGCGGGCCACGGATGAGCCGCGCCACGGGTGGATCCGGGCCACAGGGGTGAGGCCACGGGGCTGCGGGCCACGGACGAGCCGCGCCACGGGTGGACCGGGCCACAGGGGTGAGGCCACGGGGCTGCGGGCCACGGATGAGCCGCGCCACGGGTGGATCCGGGCCACAGGGGTGAGGCCACGGGGCTGCGGGCCACGGATGAGCCGCGCCACGGGTGGATCCGGGCCACAGGGGTGAGGCCACGGGGCTGCGGGCCACGGATGAGCCGCGCCACGGGTGGATCCGGGCCACAGGGGTGAGGCCACGGGGCTGCGGGCCACGGATGAGCCGCGCCACGGGTGGATCCGGGCCACAGGGGTGAGGCCACGGGGCTGCGGGCCACGGATGAGCCGCGCCACGGGTGGATCCGGGCCACAGGGGTGAGGCCACGGGGCTGCGGGCCACGGATGAGCCGCGCCACGGGTGGATCCGGGCCACAGGGGTGAGGCCACGGGGCTGCGGGCCACGGATGAGCCGCGCCACGGGTGGATCCGGGCCACAGGGGTGAGGCCACGGGGCTGCGGGCCACGGATGAGCCGCGCCACGGGTGGATCCGGGCCACAGGGGTGAGGCCACGGGGCTGCGGGCCACGGATGAGCCGCGCCACGGGTGGATCCGGGCCACAGGGGTGAGGCCACGGGGCTGCGGGCCACGGATGAGCCGCGCCACGGGTGGATCCGGGCCACAGGGGTGAGGCCACGGGGCTGCGGGCCACGGATGAGCCGCGCCACGGGTGGATCCGGGCCACAGGGGTGAGGCCACGGGGCTGCGGGCCACGGATGAGCCGCGCCACGGGTGGATCCGGGCCACAGGGGTGAGGCCACGGGGCTGCGGGCCACGGATGAGCCGCGCCACGGGTGGATCCGGGCCACAGGGGTGAGGCCACGGGGCTGCGGGCCACGGATGAGCCGCGCCACGGGTGGATCCGGGCCACAGGGGTGAGGCCACGGGGCTGCGGGCCACGGATGAGCCGCGCCACGGGTGGATCCGGGCCACAGGGGTGAGGCCACGGGGCTGCGGGCCACGGATGAGCCGCGCCACGGGTGGATCCGGGCCACAGGGGTGAGGCCACGGGGCTGCGGGCCACGGATGAGCCGCGCCACGGGTGGATCCGGGCCACAGGGGTGAGGCCACGGGGCTGCGGGCCACGGATGAGCCGCGCCACGGGTGGATCCGGGCCACAGGGGTGAGGCCACGGGGCTGCGGGCCACGGATGAGCCGCGCCACGGGTGGATCCGGGCCACAGGGGTGAGGCCACGGGGCTGCGGGCCACGGATGAGCCGCGCCACGGGTGGATCCGGGCCACAGGGGTGAGGCCACGGGGCTGCGGGCCACGGATGAGCCGCGCCACGGGTGGATCCGGGCCACAGGGGTGAGGCCACGGGGCTGCGGGCCACGGATGAGCCGCGCCACGGGTGGATCCGGGCCACAGGGGTGAGGCCACGGGGCTGCGGGCCACGGATGAGCCGCGCCACGGGTGGATCCGGGCCACAGGGGTGAGGCCACGGGGCTGCGGGCCACGGATGAGCCGCGCCACGGGTGGATCCGGGCCACAGGGGTGAGGCCACGGGGCTGCGGGCCACGGATGAGCCGCGCCACGGGTGGATCCGGGCCACAGGGGTGAGGCCACGGGGCTGCGGGCCACGGATGAGCCGCGCCACGGGTGGATCCGGGCCACAGGGGTGAGGCCACGGGGCTGCGGGCCACGGATGAGCCGCGCCACGGGTGGATCCGGGCCACAGGGGTGAGGCCACGGGGCTGCGGGCCACGGATGAGCCGCGCCACGGGTGGATCCGGGCCACAGGGGTGAGGCCACGGGGCTGCGGGCCACGGATGAGCCGCGCCACGGGTGGATCCGGGCCACAGGGGTGAGGCCACGGGGCTGCGGGCCACGGATGAGCCGCGCCACGGGTGGATCCGGGCCACAGGGGTGAGGCCACGGGGCTGCGGGCCACGGATGAGCCGCGCCACGGGTGGATCCGGGCCACAGGGGTGAGGCCACGGGGCTGCGGGCCACGGATGAGCCGCGCCACGGGTGGATCCGGGCCACAGGGGTGAGGCCACGGGGCTGCGGGCCACGGATGAGCCGCGCCACGGGTGGATCCGGGCCACAGGGGTGAGGCCACGGGGCTGCGGGCCACGGATGAGCCGCGCCACGGGTGGATCCGGGCCACAGGGGTGAGGCCACGGGGCTGCGGGCCACGGATGAGCCGCGCCACGGGTGGATCCGGGCCACAGGGGTGAGGCCACGGGGCTGCGGGCCACGGATGAGCCGCGCCACGGGTGGATCCGGGCCACAGGGGTGAGGCCACGGGGCTGCGGGCCACGGATGAGCCGCGCCACGGGTGGATCCGGGCCACAGGGGTGAGGCCACGGGGCTGCGGGCCACGGATGAGCCGCGCCACGGGTGGATCCGGGCCACAGGGGTGAGGCCACGGGGCTGCGGGCCACGGATGAGCCGCGCCATGCGGGCGGGACTCGGCGCCACGCCTCTCGCGGGAGCCGGCAGATTCCAAGCCGGAGCCGCGCGAGGAGCCAGCTGTTGGGGTCGGGTGTCGCGTGAGCGCGCGCTCACGGGGGCGGGCGGCGCGCCGGGGACGACCCCGTGTGGCAGCCATCCCCGAGCCGCCAGTTCCCTGGGCGGCGTCCGCTGCGAGGTCTCCGGCGGGAACCGTCACTCCGCCCAAGTAAGTAAAAGGGTCGGAAGGCCCGGAAACCTGGCTCCAGCGGATCTGAGCAGCGGCCGGGCTGCCCCTGGCCTTGGACCGCTCCACCGGGAAGACGCAGATGGCCCTGCGTGGGCGGCCCCTGCGGGATCGGAGGGCGGGGCTGTTCTCGGGCCCCCCGAGGCCCTCCACCGGCCGTTAGTTTGCGGGGCCGCAAGGGTTCCAAACAGAGGCAAAGTTAAGAAGTTAATCGCTCAGTCGCGTCCGACTCTCTGTGGCCCCACGGACGGTAGCCCACCAGGCTCCTCTGTCCATGGGATTCTCCAGGTAACAATACTGGAGTGGGTTGCCACGCCCTTCTCCGGGGCATCTTCCCGACCCAGGGAGCGAACCCGGGTCTCCTGCACTGCAGGCGGATTCTTTACCATTCGAGCCGCAGGGAAGCCAGTCATCTGTAGCCCTGTGTGGCAGCTGCAGTCCGCTCCCCTCACCAGCACCAGCCGCGCCAGTTCCCTGGGCGGTGCTAGTCCCTGCAACAGTTCTCCCAGTGCGCACGCAGTCCCTAAGTCCAACAGAGTTACCCCAGGTGTCCTGCTAACACAGTCGGCTGTATACCACTGCTTTGGGGGCTGCCCTGGTGGCTCGGACAGTAAGGAATCAGCCTGCAAAGCAGGAGACTCAGGTTCGATCCCGGGTTGGGAGGATCCCCTGGAGAAGGGAATGTTTACCCACTCCAGTATTCTGCCTGCTGCTGCTGCTGCTAAGTCGCTTCAGTCGTGTCCGACTCTGTGCGACCCCATAGACGGTAGCCCACCAGGCTCCCCCGTCCCTGGGATTCTCCAGGCAAGAACACTGGAGTGGGTTGCCATTTCCTTCTCCAATGCATGAAAGTGAAAAGTAAAAGTGAAGTCGCTCAGTCGTGTCCGACTCTGTGCGACCCCATGGACTGCAGCCCACCAGGCTCCTCCACCCATGGGATTTTCCAGGCAAGAGTACTGGAGTGGGGTGCCATTGCCTTCTCCGAGTATTCTGGCCTGGAGAATCCCAAAGAGTCAGACACGGCTGAGCCACTAACACACAACAACCGCTGCTTTTACACTTGCTTCCCAAGGTCCTGGGCTTGAAACAAACATTCTGTGCCACTGTACTCTACGCAAGTCTGTAAAGTACACAAGAGCACAGCGGCTTGTACAGGATGCACGCAAGGAACGGTGTAAGCCAGACATATGAACTGACTTACACGACTGGACATGTGAACACAGGGTTGCATTTTGAAAGTCTACAACTTGAAGGTTCAATGTAGGGACCTTCCTGTAGTTTACCCCCATTCTGCCTTAAATACCTTTTTGTTGCTGTGTTGCAATAAAGATGACTTCAAAGGAATATTTCATTTAACTTTCAGATTTTGGGAGTATAAGAGAGCCACTTAAATTGCTATTGCCTGTGAGCTTTCAGCATCTCTAAGAATTCTTAGGAAATGAGACAATCTACAGGTTGCTTATAGATTAATTTTTATGATGTAAATTTATTTTGAAGTATCTTTTTCTGATTTTGAATTAAAATTTTTTTCATGACTCCAGCTCTTTTTTATGGCCCTTGAAAAGCTTCAAAGGCCTCCAAATACTGTGCATAGAATGCCTCCTGCCAGAAAATGGTGGTGAGGACTTGGAGAGCGTGAAACTCGTCCTGAGCCAACACTGCTACTGTCACAGGCATGTAAGAAACCAGGAGCTACTGCTAAGTAGTTAAATCCTGTGCTCATCTTATTTTGCATAAGTCTCAGTGCCCCAAAGAACCAGGGAAACACAAAGAAGTATCTGTTTTTCTGAACACCCAGCTTCTGAGAGCTGAGTTAAATACCTGCCTGAAATGACCTGGATAATTTCTGGAGTAACATCTCCAAAGCAGAGATTAATGAGATCCAATTTAAGATGTGTGAGATTTAGATGCATATTCCAGAAAGTCATTTCCGGAATAAATGTGGCATTTCTGATCTTTCAACATTCCAACCATTTAGACCTTTTAATTTCCTTTTATGCAGCTGTCTGCAGAGGTTCGCTTACATTTGATCTGAGTTGTTTCCCTGTCTTTGGTACTTACAAACACCCAGGGGTGTAGACCTCAAAAATGGCCACGAGCTCTTCCCTCTACTCTCACCCCTTTGCCTTGTGGCTTTCCCCTCCTCCTAGCAAGGAGCGGAGCCTATTTTCCAGCCCATGAGTTGGGGTCTGAACATGTGACTTGCCTTGGCCAAAGGAACATCAGAAAATAAGATACTTTTGAGAAGTGCTTGTGTGTTTGGGCTTGCCCTTTCTGACAGTCCCTGGACGCCCTCCAACTGCCACTGTGCACTGTCGTCCCGCCCGGTTGGAGGCATCTCTGTCACCACAGCTGACACTGGCTTTTCTGCATCCCCCTAAAATAGGAAGCCCCCACACAGTTTTTCACCTTTGCTGGAAGCACTGCAATTCGGTGTTCTCATTAACTGTAGAGCAAAAATCAAAGTCCTTCACCAGCACCCAAGACCTTGACTTTGGGACCCCATCCTGCCCTTCCAAGTCCTCCTCACTTCTCTGCCTAAAGAGCCCTTTTCTGCAGCCTGGCTTCCTCCTCTCACCAACCCCCTGGGTCTTCCCGTTGCCAGCCCCTAGAGCATTCACCACTTCCATGCCCTCTTTCCTCTTCTTCAGATTCAGAGCTACCACTATTTACTATCCACACCAAGACCTTCCTTCCCTACGAAGTCCTTCCTGGGCAATTCCAGTTTCTACTCACTCATTCAAACACCAAACACACAATGGAAAGAAGACAGCTTCAGTCCCTGCTCTGGGGGAGCTGAGAGTCCAAGAGAACCAAGGGCACACAGCATTCATCTGACACTTGGCACACACGTCCTTGTATTTCATCTCAGCATTTCACATATCTGCGTCCACCGACAGTCAGAGTGCAAGCTCTGTGAGGTCTGGAGTATCTCTTCTTGCACTCTGTAAACTTCTGTGTACTTCCTACAAAACTCTTAGAAAAGAAGAAGTGAAAGTGAAAGTCATGTCCAACTCCTTGCAATCCCATGGGCTATAGAGTCCATGGCATTCTCTAGGCCAGAATAATACTGGAGTGGGTAGCCATTCCCTTCTCCAGGCAATCTTCCTAACCCAGGGATTGAACCCAGGTCTCCCGCGTTACAGGGGGATTCTTTACCAGCTGAGTCCCCAGGGAACTCCAATATCTGTTAGAATGTTTTGACAAACACAGACGCTTCACAGGTGTTTATTAGCCGATAGGTTGGTTACCCTGAGACATTTCCCAAAGGCTTCTTCAATCTTCAGGAAGTCTTCAGATCTACCAATGCAGAGAATTGTATGGTCGTTGCCAGTGTGTTCACCATGATGACTCACGGGTCCACAGGTGAGAATACTGTTCCTTGCTGTGTACTCTGGTTTCAGTATCATGTCGGGTCTTTGAACCTGCCAAGATTTGGGATGGTTTCCTTGATTCCACTAGACCTTGCTTTGATTCTAACTTGATCACAATGAGATCAAATTTCTAAGACGTAAGGACATAGAGACCAATTTTTTTTTTGTCTTTATACTCCACACAAAACCTAGCCAAGCAATGTTCACATATAACCCGAGTTCCTTCCCGCCTCTGTTAAAGGGCTTCTTTCTTTCCCTTATCCAAGCATTCACAGTGGAGAGATTAAACAAGCAAAAATCTACTAGCAAGCCAGCTGTCTATCCCCAGTGAAAAACACAAACTGTGATATGTTCACAAAATGGAATTTTACCCTGGCATGAAAAATCCTCAAACCAAGCTGCAAGCAACAATACAGGTGAGTCTCTATATCAGCACTGAACAGAAAAATCTCCCCCCAGCTTCCCAGCTCACTTAGAGTCAAACACTAATTCCTCACTGATTCCTCTAGGGACCCGGGAACCCACCCCTGCCCACCTCTGCAGCCCCCTACCACGCCCCCATCGCCTTTGTCCAGAACACACTTCCCATGGATCACTACTGTGCCCTCGTCACTGAAGTGAACATCGCAGTGAGAGTGTCACCAACACAAACCAACCCAGAGGCCTGCTCACTGCACCTTGTTCTCTTTCCCTCTAAACAGGACCATTGTGTATGGGCTCATTTATGTCCAGTCTAATTTGTTTGGTTCGCTGTTTTCCAACACCAAGCACAGTTCGTGGCAAATACCAGGAGCTCAGTAAATCTTTCTTAGATCAAGAG